>VMDO01036277.1:0-15295 GCA_007922755.1 Pedetes capensis
CAATTGTTCTAACAAGATAAAAACAAAGATCACTACAGGAAAATTTTCTATCTTAAACACAACTGGGACTCAAGTACATAGAGAAAAATATTACCAAGTAAATGATAGAGAAGACTTAGATGGGGAGGGTGGGGGGGAAGCATACAAGAGGGCAAGGGGGAACCTATATGAATAATGTACATCAAAATGCATATATGTAAATGCCACAATGAAAAGCATGTCAGAATGAATCACATTAAGGTGTACATTAAAAATGTCCAATAAAAAAAATAATAATAAATAAATAAATAAATAAATAAGAAGTTGGGTCTATTTTTTCATCTGTTGAATCTAGGTTGGCCATGTCAATTGCTTTGGCCAATAGGGTATTGTTTGTTGTTAGGTGCTGTCGAGTTGAGTCTGACTCATAGCGACCCTATGTACAGCAGAGTGAAACATTCCCCAACATTGTGTCATACACATGATATTTTGATGTTTGTTTTAGCCAATATGTTTCTTCCCATTTTGAGTCATGCCACATCAGCAAATTGAGGTCCCAGGGACTTTACTCCATTCCTGTCATTATTCATTAAGATTGACTCTTCTTTGAGGAGGCAATTCTTTCCCAGTCGTCTCTTGAATGCCTTCCAGAGTAGAAGGGCTCATTTTCCACCACAATATTTGACAGTGCTTCTCTGCTCCTCATAGGGTTCTCAATGGCTAGTTGTTTCAGGACTGGACTGTTGGGCCCCTTTCCCTAGTCTGTCCTAGTCTTAGTCTAGAAGCTCAGCTGAAATTTGTCCACCATGGGTGGCCCTTCTGGTATCCATAATACCAATGGCATAACTTTCATCATTACAGCAACATGCAAGTCCCCATAGTATGATAAGCTGACAGACACATGGGGGAATGGAGCATTAGTGTGTATCATATAAGAGAGACTTGCAATGCATTTGCACAGTGGAGCTCCTCTTGAAAGCTTGCCTGCATCTATGTGAATAAACCCAAGTCTTTGAGACACATAGCTCAATCCTCCTTATTGTCACAGCCACTGTCAGCTAATCTCTAGAAGAAAAGCCACCAGCTGATGGGAACCCAACTGTGGATGTATGAGTGAGCCCAGATGAGTCTAACCAAATAACTACCCAGCTGAGCCTTGCCCAAATTACTGACTCACAATACAGATGCTGTGGAGCCCGCCTGTAATCCCAGCAATTCAGGAGCCTGAGACAGGAGGATCACTAATCTGAGGCCAAAATAGCCTGCACAACTTAGTGAAACCCTATCGCAAAATTAAAAGTCATTAAAAATAGAGCTGAGGATTCAGCTCAGTGGTAGAGCACTTACCTAGCATTCATAAGGCCCTGGGTTTAACCCCCTGTACTGGAAAAAAAAACTACTCACCCACAAACTCTTGAGCTAAATAAATTGTCAGTGTGTTCAGCCACTATAATTTGGAGTAATGTGTTATGCAGCAGTGGTTAACTAGTATAATATACTATCAGCTTTTCATTTCCTTTAAAATACAGAATTTCTTAGAGAAGTAACATAAGGGATATGTACCAAATAATGTTAGTGCCTACCTGATACATGAAATTTGCATACTTCTCCTGGTTGGTTCTAATTATGGCAGTGTGAGTTGGTAGGGGTTATGTGAAAGTAAAGGTAAAGGTAAAGGGCAGAACAGGAAGCTGGGTACTTCCAGTATGTTTTCTGCCCAATACTGGCTTCACAAAAGCCAAATGGCCAAAGCCCCTGCACCCACAGCCACTGATCTTAAGGTTTCAAGACTCCTTTCTGTGTCTATGGTTGTCAGGGTGCAGCCTGCACTCCCTGCTCTCCTGAGCCCCTTCCTATAACAAGGCTTCATCCCAGCAACAGGACAGCAATCAGGGCCACCTGTAAAAGACTGTGTGAGGAGGAGCTTACACAGCAGGCCTGACTATGTAACCTTGGAAAGGCGTGCCTCCAAGGTTGGCCTTTGACTGGTATCTTGTTGTTACTGTTAGGTGCCATCGAGTAAGTGACATACTAATAGCGATCCTATGTACAACAGCGACCCTATGTACACTATTGTCGGTGCTTCTCTGCTATTCATAGAGTTTTCAATGGCTGATTTTCAGGGGGCAGTGCATTGTCAGGTCCATCTCCCTAGCCTACAGCACCTGGTGTTCTCAGGCGGTCTCCCATCCAAGTACTAACCAGGCCTGACCCTGCTTACCTTCCAAGATCTGATGGGATCAGACGACACAGTGATACAGCTGCAGTCTTGGTTGGTATCTAGGAACTTAAATTTGGGTAGGGTGGAAACCCTGCCCTCACTATAAGACCATTCACTGTGCCTGGACTGTTTATATAAGCATTGAGGTTTACACTGAATACCTTCTTTCCTTTAAGGAGCCTGGAGTTTGGGTATGTGCCAGGCAGGGGATGCCTATGTGACCAGCTCCAATAAAAACCCCAGACAAAGGATCATTAACAAATTTCCATGGTCAGCAACATTTCACACATGTTATCCCAATTTGTTTGTGACTCTACTGGGAAAACTGTACCTGGTCTCCCCTGGACCTGGTCCCATGTGTCTATGACCTTTGCTGATTGTGCTTTGTTGTGGTGTAGTAAATCATGGCCATGAGTGTGACTATCTGCAGAGTCCTGTGAAGCCTCCTAGCAAATCGTCAAACCCATGAGTGGCTGGCTGGGGGTGTTGCTTAATGGCTTGCCTGACATGTGACAAGGCCCTGGGTTCCAGCCACAGCACAATAACAACACAACTACTCCATGTTATCCCACCAAGGTGGCACCCCTCTGCAATCCCAGCTACTTGGGAGACTGAGACGGGATGATTGTGAATTGAAGCTCAGCCTGGGCAACATAGGAGACTCTATCTCAAAACAAGACAAACAAAAAAGCAAAGAAACAAAAACCTCACAAGCCATGGGATATAGTTCAGTCATAGAAAGCTTGCCTAGCATGCATGAGGCCCTGGGTTCCATACTCTGCACTGTAAAAACAAGAAACCAAGGAGTGGTCTTGGGCAGCTCCAACCTGGCCTTAAACTTAGTGTTTAATATGCTGTAGTCACCAGCTTGACATTCTTCATTTTATCTTTGAATTTGTGTTTATAAGTGAAGTCCCATAGGACTACCCACCTGGCACCATGGTGTAGGCTCATAACCCTAGCACTGGAGAGGCTGAGATAGGAGGATTGCCTATTAGAGGCCAGTCTGGGCTCAATAACAAGACCCTGTCTCAAAAACCATAAATAAATAATAAAAACAAAATACAAAAATAGGCCTACAGATCATGCTCAAGAGACTTGGAGCCTCTCATCCTCACCTCTCCTCATCTCCCAAAGATAGCTTTTGTCTCCCCACTTGCCCTCCAGAGAGGGAGAGACAGGGACAGGCACATGTACCTTGGGGGCATCTCTGGGTAGGGCATAGTGACTGCTTCACTGGCCACAGCTAGCAGCTCTGCTGCACGTGCAGTGCATGGCTCGGTAGGGAGCCAAGCCTCACACCCACCCCCAGCTACATACTCAGCAAGTCTGGACACAAAAGTCCCTTGAGGAGATCCCCCCCTTCTTTTTTTATCTGCTGTGGGATGCAGCAGTGGGCCCATTCGGAAGGGGAGAGACCTGGACAAACTTCCCCATCTGCCACACTCAAGTCAGTCTTGTGACTGGTCAAGCCCAAGTGTCAGGGCAGAGTCCTCAACCTGAGAAGGTTTGCTTTTAACCCACAAGCTACGTGGCCAAGGAAGCAGAGCACTAAGGAACAGGACAGATGGAGAGAGAAACCATGGAAGAAAAGCAAAAGCTCTTTATTTTGGTAGGTTTTTAAAAATTGTTTGTTGTTGTTGTTGTTGTTGTTGTTGTTGTTGTTGTTGTTGTTTTTGCGGTATTGGGAGTTGACCCCAGGACCTCACATTTACATGCTTTGCAAGTGGTGGACCACTGAGTTGCACCCCCAGCCCGTATTTTTACTTTTTGAGACAGGGTCTCACTAAATTATGCAGACTGTCTCCAGTCTCAAACTTGCAATCCTTCTGCCTCCACCTCCCGAGTAGCTGGGATTTGGTAGCTTTTTACAACACTTTTCTCCGGCCTTTTAAGCAAAGGACCCATCTTTTCAGGTTACAATGAGAGTGGAAAATTCTGTAGTCAGCTCTAATGACTGAATATCTTGAGCTCTTGGCACTCACCCCGAATGGTCTCATTTTATTCTCACATCTGCCTGCCATGTTCTGGGGCAGATATCCTAGAATTGTGTTTTTTAATGTTTTCAATCATGGTAGAAATATATTTTACATAATGGCCCATACATTTAAATGAAGCAACTGTTTCCCTAATAATACCTCAAGTACATATGATAGCATAAAAACATAGCAAAATTAATATCACATATGATTTTATGAAAATTTAAGTAAAATATTAAAAACTCTCTGATTAATAATATAAAAGACAAAATTCAAGAGAACATGTATTTCATGAAGCTTTTCAGCCCAGATATGAGAGTACGAGGTTGCATGTGTATCTGGAACATGTGGAGCATGTTTCTAAGACTAGCATTTTCCTTTATTTAGGTTTTATTTTCTTTTTAATTGATGCATAATAATTAAACATTCCTGTTGAGATAAGCTGTGATGTTTGCATACATTTTATAATGACCAAATTAGTGTAATTAGAATATATATCACTTCACATATTCATTTGTGTCACATTCAAAATCCCCTCTTCTCGCTTTTTAAATTTTATTTGTTTGTTTGTTTGTTTATTTTTGGCTACACTGGGGCCTTACTGTCAGCAGAGGTGAGATCTGCATCTCAACATTGCTGCCTGCCCTGAGAAGTTCCCCTTCTCAGGACCTCCACTCGGGTTAAGCCTGGTCCTTGGATCCATGGCAGAAACGATTTGCATGGTAAGTCAGAAAGTGAAACAAAGTTAGAAAGTTTATTGTTGTTAGATGCTGTCCAGTCGAATCCAACTCATAGCGACCCTATGTACAGCCGATCAAAACACTTCCCGATTTTGTGCCAGGCACATGATCTTATTTATGTTTAAGCCCATAGTTGCAGACACTGTGTCAATCCATCTGGTGGAGGGTTTTCCTTTTTTTTTGTTGACCTGCCACTCTCCCAAACATGATGTCTTTCTCCAGGGATTGGTCTTTCCTGACTCCATGTCCAAAATATGTAAGATGCAATCTAGCCATCCTTGCTTCCAAGGAGCACTCTGTTTGCACTTCTAGGACAGATCTGTTGGTTCTTTTGGCAGCCCATGGTATATTCAATAGTCGTCTCCAGCACCATAATTCAAAAGCATCAATTCTTCTCCTGTCTCTCTTGTTCAATGTCCAGCTTTCACAACCATATAATGCCACTGAAAACACCATGAGTCAGGTGTATCTTCGTCTTCAATGTGACATCTTTACTTTTCAATACTCTAAGAGATCAAAAGAAAGTTTATTAGATAGGGATAAGGGATAGTGCATGCTTTAGGGTCAGCCTGGGCACCCAGAAGGAAAGAGAAACATTTAAGAATCATAGTGCATGTCCAAGACATGGACACTGGCTTCTCAAGAGATAGAAAAGCCTTTAGGTGTCTTCACAATGGATATATATATATAGACTTTGCGGCTTTTGGAGTTATATTGCTCAAAAGATACAATTTACAATTCAATCAAAGTCTAAACAAAACAATGAGGGTTTACTTATTCTTTCTAGCTTAAAGAACTTCCCCTTATGTAAATGACATTGGAAGGTGGCTTTAGGAGGTACATCACTGAGGTATAGAGAGTTCTCAGTAAAATAGAAACAGTTCAAAATAGGTCTGAAGAAGAAGTTCCATTGTTTAGGATTTAAAAGATGAAGTAAAAATGTTTTGGTATTCCTTCTAACAGAAGAACTTCTCTTCAGTAAAATGAGATTATAGTGTGGCCCAGAAGGTGCACTGCAGAGGTTTGTAGATTAGGAAAATAGTCATAAGGGAGTTGCCAAGGCATATGTTGACTGCAAAACATGGTCTATAATCCTGTTTGTGAGATTTCCAGAGAAACACATGATTACAAAGGGAAAAGTAAAGTTAAACTCAAAGATCATATACATTTTGACCTTAAGTATGGTTTATTGCTATTTTAACATTTTTGTTTAAAGTATCTCTCAAAATAATGTCCCCGTGCAGATAGTCCTCGCAGCAGCTTTCTTAGTAGTTGTGTTGAAATTCTTGATTTTCATCCAGTGAAAATTAAACCAGATCCCTGGGTGAAAACTCTTTCCCTATCTATGTCCCCCAAATTTTTCCCATCTTTCTATCTTGCCTCATCACACATGCTAAACAAGTACTCTACCACTGCGTGGCACCCCCAGCCCTTTTATTTTTAATTTTCTTATTTTGAGATTGTTGTTGTTAGGTGCCATGGAGTCAGTGTCTGACTCATAGCGACCCTACGTACAACAGGCAAAACACTATTGTCAGTGCTTCTCTGCTATTCACAGGGTTTTCAATGGCAGATTGATTTTTGGGAGTGGGTTGCTGGGTCCTTCTCCCAAGCCTACAACACCTGGTATTCCCAGGTGGTCTCCCATCCAAGTACTAACCAGGCCTGACTCTGCTTAGCTTCTGAGATCTGATGGGATCAGGGTCTAGTTGCCCATGCTGGCCTTGAACTCACTCTGTAGGCCAGGCAGACCTTAAACTTGTGATCCTCCTGCCTCAGTCTTCCAAATAACTGGTATTACAGGCCTAAACCACTAGATCCAGATTTTTCTAGCTATCTTGAAATATACATTACATATCCAAAAGAAAGTGAAATCAGTATATCAAAGAAACATCTGTATTCTCATGTTCATTGCAGCACTATTCACAATAGCCAAGATATAGAATCAACATAAGTGTCCATCAACAAATAAATGGATAGACAAAATATCATATAAAAACACAAATGAACATTATTCAGCCATAAAAAAGTGAAATCCTATCATTTTTTATGACATAGGTGGAACTAGGCATCATTATGCTAAGTGAAGTAAGCCAGACACAGAAAGGCAAGTACCACATGACCTCAGTCTTATGTGGAATCTAAAAGAATTGAGTAGAAGTAAAGACTAGAGAGGCTTGGGAGGGGAGGGTATAGAAGAGGGAAAAGGGTTAATCAATAGGTACAAAATTACAGTTAGGTGGTATCTGACACATAGCAACCCTATGTATAACAGGCAAAACATTATTGTTACTGCTTCTCTGCTATTCACAGGGTTTTCAATGGCAGATCATTTTTTGGGAGTAGATTGCCGGGTCCTTCTCCCAAGCCTACAGCACTTGGTGTTCCCAGGCGGTCTCCCATCCAAGTAATCCAAGTACTAACCAGGCCCGACCCTGCTTAGCTTCCTAGATCTGACGAGATGGGATGCCACAGGGATATGGCTGCAGGCATTATTCTAATTAGGTGCTGTCTAGTCAGCAACACATGATTAAGAGGTCATTTTCAGTTACTAGGAAAGCAGTATTCTGGAGGAATGCTTTCCAGTCTTTGACCCTAATATCATGCAAAAAAAATGCAATTAAGTTTTCCACGGGGGGGACAAAAGAGTTACATGAACAATCAATGTAGGAAATGCTGCATATGCATTACCTTCCTAGAGATTCCCAAGGGACATTACATTATTATTGTCTCAGAAATTCTGCAGTGGAAATAAATAGATACTGAGTCATGATAGAAAGATAGGAAAATTAAGGGGACATGAGAAGGGAAAAGAGCTCTCACCCCAAGATCTGGTTTAAGTCTCACCAGCTGAGAGTCAACAATTTTGGGATTTAGCTCAGTGGGTAGAGCACTGCGCTGCAGTCTCTGAGGTCCTGAGTTCAATTCCCAGCACCACAAAAATGGGAGAAGGGTCTGGAAATCCACTCCCAAGGCAATCCCGAAGCACTCAGCCATTGAAAACCCTATGAGGGTCACTATGAGTCTGATACTGACTCATGGCACCTAACAACAACAACAACAACCAAGAAAACCACTGTATAGACTGTCTTCATAGAGACTTATTTTCAGACATATTTTAAATGAAAACATTAAAATAACAATAAGCCATGCTTAGGATCAAAGCATATGTGACCTTTGAGTTTAACCTTACTTTTTCATTTGCAATCCTGTGCTTCTCAGAGAATGTTACAAGCAAGATTATGGATCATGTTTACATCTTAACAGCACACTTTTCTTATCTAAAAACCTATATAATGCACCTCCTGGACCACCATATAGTCTCATTTTACTAAAGAGAAGTTCCTTAGATAGAATTTATATCAAAACATTTCTACTTAACCTTTTTTCCAGGGTTTTTCTTCTTGTTGCTATTATTTATTTTTTGTTTTTCTTGGTAATATTATAAGGCTTACAATAACTATGTTATCTCTGAAATATATCATTTTTATAACTAGTTTTTGCCATGGACAAATTTCATCAATTCCAAATACCAGGACCTACAGCCTTGTCTAAAAATTATAAGGTATTGCAAAAGAAAAACACATACTGTGTTTATCTGCAATCATTAGGAAATTACAGGGCCTTTTCTTCCAGTAGTAGTGTTGAGAGTTATTTCTTTTCCATCCGTATTGCTAAATCTTGTTATTTTAAGTCTTTTGTCCACCGTTAATTAAAAAATAAAAACTATGCTGGAGTAATTTATTTACTCCAGTTTGTTTAGGTGATATTTTCATTCCTCAGTAAATTTTATATATTTCTCATATGCTTTTTCACTCATTAGTTGATCTAGTTCTGAAGCATTACTTAGTGTCATCTTTATCAGCCAAACATGTTTATAACAAGATTTGTTGACATGCCCTGGATTTTCTGCAAGTGCTTCATTAATTTCAGTAACTTCTCCTCACAGAGGAGAAGAGAGTTCACTGGCAGCTTTTGCACTTTCCAAAGCACCACACTCATCTTGTTTTTTTCAATTCTGTCCCAACTTCAGGCAGACTATAGTAAACAACATCTCCCAAATCTTCCCCTGCAAAATTCCTGATTCCCATTGTTCTAATACCATTTTCTGTTGTTATCCGTTCGTGTTTCTCAGTGAATTTATGCATGAGAGCAGAACGAGTCCTATGCACAATATCCACACTGTGCAGATGATCAGCTGCAAGGGCCACAGTGGGCAGGGAGCAGCCAGTGCAGGCCAGGGCACTCCCTACCACTCTCACTGCCAGGTTCGTGGGGGTTCTAAGGGTCATAGCTATGGGCTTAGGCCACCCAGCCTAAATCCTCTAAGCAATGGAATTTCTTCTTTTGACCTGTTTTGCCTATGTTCTTTGTCTTACTAGAACTTCCCTCTCATCCCTAAACCTAAACAATGTACCTTGTAAAGCCATCTTACAATTTCATTTACAAAAGGGGAAAATCTTTAAAATAGAAAAAATGCATAAACCAGCTCATTGTTTTTTGTACTTTGGCCACAAAATCATCTGTATAGCTACTATTCAGATATTTAAAAGGGATTCTTTCTCTCTGGAGAAGCCTGCATCCATGTCTTGGATATATACTATGATTCCTTTCTTACGTATCTCTTTCCTTCCTCTTTGAATGCACATGCTTAAATCTAACATGTGTACTGTCTGCTATCTGTAATTAATAAACTCACTACCTTTATTTCACTCTGACTCATCCTGAAGTTCTTTTCTGTGACAGAGCCAAGGACCTGGCCCCATCTTTGTAGAGATCTTTGAGAGGAGGAATTCCTCAGGATACAAGTGGCAGTTCTGGGCTGTGTCTCCCCACACACAGTGCCACGGACAATATCAAACTTTATCCAATCATTATCAACCATTGGCATATAGTCCTTTCTGTGGAGTTGTTGGATCAAAGGAAAAATAAAAAGAAATACATTGATATTTTAAAAGGGTGAGAATGACAATGTACCTTGGATTTTTGAGAATGGGGTCAAAATTGCCCTCAGAGGCAAATTCATAGCCTTAATATGTTTTGTTGTTGTTGTTGTTGTTGTTGTTAGGTGCCACCAAGTCATGTCCAACTCATAGTGACCCTCATAGGGTTTTCAGTGGCTGACTGTTTCAGGATTACCTCGGGAGTGGATTGCCATGTCCTTCTCTCATTAATGTTTTAGTACTTAAAAATGGATTTTAGAAAAATTGTGAAGTAATGGAACCCACCATTTGCTATCATCTATGGAATATTGGGCTGAAATAGCTGGAAAGCAGCTACCATTTTAAGTGGGTGATGGTGGGAAGGTACTGAAATTTCAGTAGTGAACAGACAGAACCTTATAATAAAAAAATGAGAATTTGGAAAGTGGAACTGAGGCAGGATAGAAAGACAGAGACATTTGGGGTACATAGAAAGGAAAAGAGCTTTCACTCCAGGATCTGTTTTAAATCTCACTGGCTGAAAATCAAGGATATCAACACAACTATCAAGAAAACTGTTGTGAGGAATGTCTATATAGAGACATATTTTTAAATGAAATGTTAAAATAGCTATACTTAGGGTAAAAAAAAGTATGTGAACTTTGAGTTTAACCTTACTTTCCCCTCCATAATTCTATGCTTCCTTGAGAACCTTACAAACTGGATTATAGGCCATATTTCTTAGTCAGCATATGCCCACACAATTCCCTGTGACTCTTTTCTTATCTGTAAACTATACAAGACACCTCTTCCTTTGACCACCTTATAATCTCATTTTACTGAAGGGAAGTTTCTCAAATAGAAGGTATACCAAAACATTTTTACTTAAACTTTTAAATCCTAAATAAAGAAACTTCTCCTTTTGACCTATTTTGGCCTATATTTTTACCCTACTGGAACTTCCCTCTCATTCTTAAGCCTAAAACAATGTACCTTGTAAAGCCATGGTCTTTATATATTCATTGTAACAACACCTAAGCACTCTCTTCTCTTAAGAGGTCCATGTTCTTGTCTCAGACATGTGCTATTAAACTCACTGGCTTTGTTTCACTTTCTAGCTCGCCCTGAAATTATTTTCCACAGTGAAACCAAAGTCCTGGCTTAACCTGAGTAAAGGTCCTAACAAGGGGAACTCCTCAGGCTGGATGGCAACACTGCATTGTGTCTCTATTTCATACTGCTACTAACAGAACAGAGAAAGACCACCTAGCACATGTAGTACAGTGGCAGAGAGCAAGGACTAAGGCAAAAGAAAGAAGGAACAAAAATCTCAGAAAACATGCACTGTAGTTTTGTTACCAGCTTTTTTTATCCCAAATTGTGTCCTTTTTTTCTCTTGAAATTGTTAGACCAATAATAAGACTGATCTATGCCCTCAGAGAGTGCAGAGCAGCACTCTACCAACTGAGCTAAACCTCAGCTCCATGCAAGTGTGGATACCCTTATTGCCAAAAACATCCTATATTCTCAAATCTAATCCACACCCTTTTAACAGTTTTAAAGGGCTACAAAATCAAATGCAGCTTAGATTTGCATGCAGATTGGAGTCATGATTGTCTGATACAAATCCAATCCACACATGATTCTAATTTGCATCTGATTTTGTTGCTATCTAAAACTATTGAAAGGGTGTACATTTTAGAATGTGAGACATATATGCAATTCAGAAACAATGTATATTACAAATTGTTACAATATATATTACAATAATTACAATATATATTGTATATATATATGTACATACAATATATATACAATATATATACAAAAATTACTATATATATATATATATTTAAGACTATTAAAAGTTCGATAGAAGAAAATAGATCATCCTCATTTCCTTCTGGAGGGGTTGCGATTTAGCTCAGTTGGTAGAGCACCACTCTTCAGCCTCTGAGGTCCTGAGTTGGATTCCCAACACCTCAAACATGGGAGAAGGATGTGGCAATCCGCTCCTGAGGCAATCCTGAAACAATCAGCCATTGAAAACCCTATGAGGGTCGCTATGAGTCGAACATGACTCAATGGCACCTAGCAACAACATTTCCTTCTGAAGGAGTAGAGACTCAAACCACAGAAGACCAAGACCAGGCCTGAAAATTTAAACGAATTTATCATACTCACTTTTGAAATTACTTAGGACCAGCAATCCCTATTTTCCTTCCATTTGCCCTCCTTCTGAAATGAGAATATGTGTAAATGTTACACTATGCTACACTACCACTGTATTTTGGGATCAATTTGTGCTTTAGTTTTACAAGTCCACAAATGAAGAGGAATTTTTCCCCAGGATGGACCATACTCAGAGTCTCACTCATACCTAATTTAGATGATAAGGTTTGGATATTTTGACTTGATAATATTTAGATGAGATTTTAGATTTTGAGCTGATGCTTTAAGGATGTTGAGATGAGGTGAGTATATTGTACATATAAGATGGACATGAACCTTTGGGGGGGCACAGAGACAACTGTAGTGGGTCAAATGATAGCTTCCAAAGATATTAAGTCCTGGCCAGGCACAGTGCCACACACCTGTATTCCCAGCCTGTAATCGAGAGGTGGAGGCAGGAGGATCACAGGATTGAGGCCAGAGGCAGCCTGTGTAACTTAGCAAGACCCTGTCTCAAGATAAAAAATAAAAAAAGGGCCTGGGGTGCAGCTCAGTGGTAGTGCACGTGCAAAAAGCATGCACAAGGCCCTGGGTTCAGCCCTCCAGCACTGGGAAGAAAAAAAAGATATCAAGTACTAATCCTCAGTTTTCAGTTATACTTAGCAGGGGAATAGGGAAAAGGGTTTCTACTTTACCTTCCCAAGAATGAAAATATCTCTATGGTTATAAAAGAAATAAAAATGTTTTAATATTATAGACTTCAATATTATTTGATACACATATATAATGTTATTTCAAAATAACTAGCTAATTTGTTGGACTCTTCAATGAATTAGTTACTGATATGTGCTACCTTCATTATGGATCTTATACTAGCCAGCTCAATGGTGTTCCAGGGTTCACATCCAAGGCCTCACTAGGCAGCCAGCAGGTCTGTGCTGGCTATCACCCAGAAGCATCAGCTCTTCCCACTTAGGTCTCAGGCAGGACTGCTTGAGAGTCTTAGCATGGCACTTGGTCTCCCAGGGAGCAAGCATCCTGGAGACCAAGGCAGAAGCTGCAGTGACTTCCAGGGCAGGCCTTAGAAGTCCTCCTTGTCAACTCTGCAACATTCTGTGGATCCACAGATCAGCCTTGTTTCCTTGTGTGTGTCAGCAAAATGTGACCACCAGGAGGCTGGGGTCATCAGGATGTTTAGGAAGCTAGTTGCCTTAATGAGAAAAGATGAGGATATGCAAGGCTCAGAGAGATCAGCAAAGATTTGATGAAGGGAAAGCCACATTGGCCTCTGAGATTGTCCTGCAGGTCAAGGACTTATTTCATATTGGTGACCTTGCTTATCTAGAGGAGGAGGATGGGAATCCTGCTTGGCTGCAGTTCTGCTGGGCTGGTGTGAGGGTCAGAGGTGGGATAAGAATGCCTGTTAACATGGGGGTTGATGAAATCTGAGCAGAGTATGTAATGAGAAGAGAAGTTGCATGAGGCTGAAGAAGAAAGTTAGGAGAGAGGGTAAATGTAGGCCTGGTGTGGTCAGAGGACACACTATGAGAAAAAAAAAGTGAGTGAACATAGTAGAAGATGGGGTGGGGAGGGGAATTGGGTTCAGAGAGGGAAACTTCTGAACAATTTTGCCTGGTGGTGGAACAGTGCCAGGGAGTGACATGGGGGAGAAGGTCCACAGAAATGTTGGCCAAAGGTAGAGTGAAGCCAAGGGCCCTGGAGCGTAGGCACCTCTGATAGCATAAGGTTCTCTGCCGTCACCTGAATGAAGAAAGACTGGAGGTTGAAGCAATAATGGGAGTCAGGGTCCAAGGTCTCCAGAGAATGAGTCGTAGCTGGGATCGTGTTTGCAACAACTTGGATGGGTAAAATGTGCTCTGAGAGTCAGTGAAGCCACAGTTAAGCAGTAATGTATTGGTTTTATTTGGGTGGACATAAGAAGACAAATTTTTGCCATGATGTGGCTCTGATATTGTGATATATTTACTTTGGTTTTCATCTGTTGGTGTTCTTGGCTTAAAACTCTCTCCCCAAGGTAGGCCACCAAAACTAAGCTTCTCTTCCTCAAAGCAGGTCATAGAAATTCTAATCTTTCCCTGCCTTTAGCTGTCCATAAAGAAATTCCCTGAGCTGCCTTGTCTGATGGAAAGTCTTTAGATCCTTCTCACTCCAGACAGGACCTACTGCATGCCCTAGAGGGAGAAATGCATAACAGAGAGGCCAAGAAGAATCTGGACAGGTTTTTCAGGGTCTCCCTGCTCAGTCTATTATCAATGATGCCTATGAAATAAAGTCTTCATAAAAACCAAAAAGGACAATGCTTGGAGAGCTTCTAATTAGGTAAACGCTTGAGGTGCCTAGAAGATAGTGCACTTGGAGAAGGCATGGATGTGCTCCACCCTTCCTGTATACCTCACCCTACATATCTCTACACCTGCAGCCATACCACTGTGGCATCTGATCCCATCAGATCTCAAAAGCTAAGCAGGGTTGGGCCTGGTTAGTACTTAGATGGGAGACCACCTGGGAACACCAGGTGCTGTAAGCTTGGGAGAAGGACCCAGCAAACCCACTCCCAAGAAACAATCAGCCATTGCAAAACCTATGAGTAGCAGAGAATCACTGACAATAGTGTTTCGCCTGTTGTATGTAGGCTTACTATGAGTTGGTCACCAACTCAATGGCACCTAACAACAACACATATCTCTTCATCTGCATCCTTTGTATCCTTTATACTAAACAAGTAAGTGTTTCCCTGAGTTCTGTAAGCCACTGAAGCAAATTGATAGAACCTGAGCAAGGAGTTGTGGGAGCCCCAATTTACAGTCATTGGTCAGAAATACAAGAAAAACCACTTGGGGCTTGTGGCTGGTATCTAAAGTTGGGGAGGGGGAAGTCTTTGGAACTGAGCCCTGGGCCTGCGGAATTTGACACTATCTCCAGGTACATTGTATGAGAACAGAATTGAATTAGAAGAAACCCAGTTGATGACTGCCTGCAACTGTACCACTGTGGTGTCCAATCCCACCACATCTTGGAAACTAAGCAGGGTTGGCCCTGGTTAGTGCTTGGATGGGAGATCGCCTGGGAACACCAGGTGCTGCAGGCTTGGGAGAAGGACCTGGCAACTCACTCCCAAAATCAATCTGCCATTGAAAACCCTATGAATAGCTGGGCGTGGTGGTGCATGCCTGTAATCCCAGCGGCTGGGGAGGCGGAGGCAGGAGGATCGCAAGTTCAAGACCAGAGGCAGTCTGTATAACTTAGTGAGACCCTGTCTCA
>VMDO01036278.1:0-15294 GCA_007922755.1 Pedetes capensis
GTATTGAAAAGCAAAGATGTCACACTGAAGACGAAGGTGCGTCTGACTCATGCCATGGTATTTTCAGTGGCATCATATGGTTGTGAAAGCTGGACATTGAACAAGAGAGACAGAAAAAGAATTGATGCTTTTGAATTGTGGTGCTGGAGACGTCTATTGAATATACCATGGACTGCCAAAAGAACCAACAAATCTGTCCCAGAAGAAGTGAAACCAGAGTGCTCCTTGGAAGCAAGAATGGCCTTATTGTGTCTTACATATTTCAGACATGTAGTCAGGAGAGATCAATCCCTGGAGAAGGACATCATGTTTGGAAGAGTGTCAGGTCAATGTAAAAGAATAAACCCCTCCACCAGATGGATTGACACAGTATCTGCAACAATGGGCTTAAACATAAATAAGATCATTTGCCTGGCACAGAATCAGCAAGTGTTTCAATCTGCTGTACATAGGGTTGCTATGTGTCAGATTCGACTTGGCAGTACCTAACAACAACAACAATTTTTACACAATGTCATACCATTAACCTCATACACTATCATACATAAATATCAGATATAAATGTATAATAGTTGAAATCTACATTATTTACACATGAACATGTATTTAAAGAAATATGAGATTTATTTTTATTTAATTTCTTTTGCATTTATTCTTGAGATCTTTCACTTGAAATTTTCCCTAAACCAAGGCAGACACTCTCTGGGAGAACCCTGACCAAGAGAAAATTAGATTCAAATATGTATGTCAGGTGAGACACATGTGCAATTGAAACTAAAATCAATGGACCAGAAATGTTTTATTCACAAGTCCCAGATAGTTTACAACGGCCATTGAGAGGCTTTGAGAAGTCTGGAGGTGAAAGGGACCTCAACTGGTGGGTGAGGAATGGGAAACAGAGAACTGGAAGGACTATGTCTTTATTAACGTCCATGGACACTGTCCATCAGGGTTTAGATTGGCTAGTTTAAGGGAAAACATATGTGAAAGGAGAAATCTACATACATGTCTCTGTGTTATTGGGTTTCCACATGGTCAGAAGTGTTTTGCTGGGTTTTGTGTTAGTTCAGTCAGGAATGACAGAATATATCACAACCATCCACATAAGAATGGAAGATTTTAACTAGGCCAAAGGTAATAAAATATGACCAAGGTTAAAACAATTTGTCAGTCTAAAAACAAATACTGAGGCAGAAAGTGTTACATACAACTTGATGATACATATGTATTATAGCAAAAGAGATGCTACATAATTGAAGATTAAACCAAAAGTGACCTATGACAGGTGTCTTGGAGATTCACATTTTTTGACATGATGTGATCTTAATAGTTTACATTTTAACACAGATCTTATCATTACTTGACTTCACCATATAACTATAAACCTTTGCCCTTCTGACATCTTTGTTGATATGCCTGTTAAGAAATGGATAACTAAATTACCTGGAAAACTCTGTGTGTGTGTGTGTGTGTGTGTGTGTGTGTGTGTGTGTGTGTGTCTGTGTGTGTGTCTGTGTGTGTGTCTGTGTGTGTGTCTGTGTGTCTGTGTGTGATTGCCATAAAGCATCATAAATTAGACGGAATTAAGTGTGGAATAAATTAACAGCAAACATGTTTAAAGAAAAATTATAGCAGAAGACAAAATAGCTATCAACGCAACACAATCACGTCAAAAAGACTAGCAGAGAAACACTGCCAAATATAGTCAAACAATGGGCTCAACATAAAGAAAGTTTGCATGGCACAGTGTTGAGTAGTGCTTCATTCTGTTGTACATAGGGTCATTGTGAGTCAGACCCAACTTGATGGCATCTAACAACAAGCTTAAGTCAAAATTTCTCTGTAGAATAAACTCCTATACAATATAATTTAGAAAATGAATTTTGCAGCAACAGATCCACTATCCTTCTTGGATAGGGAAAGTAGTTACACAGTGCATCAAAAAGCTTTCTACTTACTTATATACCTCAGGTTGTACTGCTCTCAATTATTCCACTATCTAATATTGAATAGAAAAAAGTATATATTTCAGGGAAAATGGGAAAATAATTGGTTACCATTGAGAACAGTTCTTCTGGATTATTGCTTGCTACCAAAGTACCAGATATTGAGGATTGCTTTCCAATCAGAGACTTTGTATTTTTTTTCTGTTAATAAGAAGATAATGTAAATTTTTAATCTATTTTTTAGCATCCTGCAAAGGCTTGATAAGGCTGGTTGTTGCTGTTGAGTGCCAACAAGTAGGGTCTGACCTACAGTGACCCTATGTACAACAGAATAAAACACTCCCTGAGTCTCCCTAATCGTGTCTTCTTCAGCTTTTATATCAGTGCTTCTCTATTGGTAGGGTATTCAATAGCTGATTGTTTTTGGACTGGTTCCAGAATGGGCTGACAGGTCCTTCTCCCAGTATGTGTGTGTGTGTGTGTGTGTGTGTGTGTGTGTGTGTGTGTGTGTGTGTGTGTAATCTCCATACACATGCACCCATGCCTGCAGCCATACCACCATGGCATCTGATCCTGTAAGATCTTGGAAGATAAGCAGGGTCCAGCCTGGTTAGTACTTGGATGGGAGACCGTCTGGGAACACCAGGTGCTGTAGGCTTGGGAGAAGGACATGGCAACCCACTCCCAAAAATCAATCTACCATTGAAAACCCTATGAATAGCAGAGAAGCACTAATAATACTGTTTCAACTGTTGTAGTAGGGTCGCTATGAGTTGGACACTTACTCTATGGCACCTTACCAAAACAACAAATGTGTGTGTGTGTGTGTGTGTGTGTGTGTGTGTGTGTGTATTCAAAAATCAGAGATTGAAAGTCAGCTGTTGATGGGTATTGGTAGACTACACCAAAGCTTTTACAACATGGCCCATGACAGTGAAAATCTAAAGCAAAAATGCAAAATGTTTGAGAACTAATGACTTTAGAAATGAAGTGGGTTAGGAATACATTTTATGTAATTTTAGAAACATGAGGATGAGCATAAATACTACAAATGGAAAATATTATTTCAGCTAAATTTAGATTTTGATTAACAATAATTTAAATGTAAATATAGAAAATGAGAAAAGTGGCAATAATAAGCAAAAGTTGTTGTTGTTATTAGGTGCTATCGAGTTGGTATCCGACTCATAGTGACCCTCATAAGGTTTTCAATGGCTGTCTGTTTCGGCAACCTGACTATAAGTTTTTGAACTAGATTATTAATTGCTAAAGGTAAATAATTTCTTCCTTTGCACATCTTGAAAGGAAATACTCCAGATTTCATTTTTTGTTCTCTTCTACAAAAAATAATTTAAATATTCCAGATATTTCTCAATTTGTCTTTCCCATAAGAAAGTAGCATTGCATTGTTTTATAGATTATGTTTTCAAAATTTTATCTTTAAAATTTTGCCATTATAATTCACTTATCATTCAGAAAAGTTTTAAACATTTTGAATTACATGAAAGTAGAAGTTTTTGTCAATTAAAGGCTTAAATAACATAACAAGTTATAACATAAATGCATAATGTGTGGATCAGAGTACAGGCATAAAGAATTTCTTGCTTCTCTAACAGGACTGTGAGAATATAGATATTAAGTCAGTCTTCTTTCATGTTGCATTTTGAGGGATATGAGCTGTTGTTTTCAACAAGTGAGCTCTCAGGTCTCACTGGAGATAATCTCCATTTAAGATGTCCATAGTTTAAAAGAGCCTTGATCCAGTTTTGGAAGGTGTAGACTGTCCATTTGTTTGCATTCCATTGTACAGAATTCATTCAATTCTATCAGCACATCTCCATTCCACAGCAGACAGGCAGTTATAGTTACCATTGCTAAACAGGAAGCTGATTCCTAGTGATAACTCTATTCTTAGGAAGGGAGTGCCTGGCTTTTGCCAAATTATTAATTGCTTCCAAAGCATGGTGAAATATTACAATTTAAAAGTATTATTTATATATATTTTATTTAATAATTAAGCTATACATTTCAGGTGCAGTTAAACCATCTTTGTATTCTTTTATCCCATTCCTCCTCTTTAGTACCCAAAAATACTACTCTGCTTAGAGGATTATATGAAGGACTTTTGGTTAAAAAATTAACATGTAGACTGTTAGTGTGTATTGCAGAAAATTACATTCAAGGTATTATATCAAATACAGAATTATGGGGTCTTGTTCACTTGACAATATTTTCTTAAATTTTATACATGTTTAACAGAACAGATATATGGGTACTTGATTCCTTTTACAGCATTCTTTGGGGAATTATATTGAAAAAATACTGTATTTGATGTGCCCTTTCATTGATGATTATTTCAATTGTTGACTATTTTTATAAATTACAAATAACTCTAAATGAATATGTTTGTGCATATATGCAACATAACACTAGGTTGTATTCCTGTGGGATAGACCTCTGATGTTCCTCAAAAATTAGGACACAGGAAATATACACAGCTCTCTTTTAAGATTTTTATGTGGCTGTAACTTTGAATTCTAGCCAATGGAATCTGAATGGAAGATAGGTATACTATATCCAGCGAAAAGGTTTTAAGAAGCATTTTCTATATCTTTCTTCTTTTGCTAGATTGAAGCAATCAATAATAATGTTAAAATTAATCACAATATACACAGGGCCTGGGTTACAGAATAATTATAGAGTATAGACATCTGCCAATGAGAAACACCTGTTTTCCAAAATTGCATGGGTTTGGAACACATTTTTCCTCTGTTTAAGTTATAATATATTTGAACATTTGTTTATTACAGTAGTTTTGTCTACAGTAACTAGTTGAATTTGGGAGTGGATTTTTATTATAGATATGTACAACTTTATTACAACATTATTACAATATACAATATTATTTTTACTCCAGAGTACAAATTATATCTACTCATCATCTACAAATATATTTAAGAATTTCACTTGCTTTAAAACCTCACTAACACTGATTATTCTCAGATTTACTATTTATCAGTGGCAGTAAGATTTATATTTATAATACATTGTTGGGGGCTGGGATTTAGCTCAGTTGGTAGAGTGCCGTTTTGCAGTCTCTGAGGTCCTGAGTTTGATTCCCAGCACCACAAAAATGGGAGAAAGATGTGGCAACCCACTCCTGAGGCAATCCCGAGCCAGTCAGCCATTGAAAACCCTATGAGGGTCGCTATGAGTCGGACACGACTCCACGGCACCTAACAACAATACATTGTTGAGCTTACATGCATTTCCAAGATAGGGAAGATGAGCATTTTTCAAATGCTGACTACTGTGCAAAAAATTAAAAGAGTTGCATCTGTTTGAAGCTCTTTGAATTGCAATGAAGATTTAAATCTATGTTTGAATATGGTTTGTCCTCTTCAAATGCATGTTGGTGATTAATCTCACTATAAAAAGAAGGTAATTCAGCCAAGTTGTGGTTAGTAGAAGTGGGACTTTTGATAGTTTATTAGGATTAAATAAGTGCATCAAAGTGGAAATTGTTTCTGGCTTGCCTGTTTTTTAAAATATGTATAATTTAGTCAGTCTGATATATTGTGTTATTAGCAACAAAATGTGAACAGGTATACCTTGCATAGTAGGGATCTTAAAGAAAAGGGATGGTTAGCTCTAAGTGAAAACTAATAGTTCTAGATGAGAAATAAAAGCTTGAAACATAGATATTAAATTTTAGAGAAATCAGCCAGGCACGGTGGTGCATGCCTGTAATCCTAGCGACTGGAGAAGACGAGGCAGGAGGATCACAACTTCAAGACCAGAGGTAGTCTGCATAATTTAGTGAGACCCTGTCTCAAAAAAGTAAAAAAATGCAGCTCAGTGGTACAGCACTTGCAAAGCATGTAAGCATGAGGCCCTCGGTTCAACCCCCAGTACCACAAAAATAAATAAATAAATAAATAAATAAATAAACAAAATAATTTAGAAAAATCTTCCTGTATGAATGATTGTTGTAAAATGTCCTTGAGTCGGTGTCCTAACTCACAGTGATGCTATGTACAGAAGATGAAACACTATTGTTGTACTTCTCTGCTATTCATATGGCTTTCAACTGCTGATTGTTTTCGGGCAGAGGTTTGCCAAGCCTACAGCACCTGGTGCTCCCAGGCAGTCATCAATCCAAGTACTAACCAGGCCGGCCTTGCTTAGTTTCCAAGATCTAAGGACATCGGACACCACAGTTATATGGCTGCCGGCTATGAATGACTGTTGTTGTTGTTAGGTGCCATCCAGTTGATATCTGACACATAGAGACCCTACACATCTTATATTTTTCAGTCAATGTTAAATATTGATTTAGATTTGATTTTTACAATTACAGAGAAGATTAAAATGCTTAAGTTTATGAGGAAGTAAAATTCAATAGATACTTTCTGGGTGCAAATTTAGAACACATGATTTTCTTTTCTCAGCCTGTTTTGTTTTATATTTTGCTTTCATTTTATGAGGACAGTAGAATTTAGTTCATGAGAACTTGGCATCCATGAATTTGTTGTTGTTCAGAGTCCATCGGAATCATAGTGACCCTATATACAGAGGATGGAAACACTTCCCAATTCTGTTCCAGGCACAGGATCTTATTTATGTTTAAGCCCATTGTTGCAGACACTTTGTCAATCCATCTGGTGGAGGATTTTCCTTTTTTTCCTTGACCTGCCACTCTCCCAAACATGGTGTCTTTCTCCAGGGATTGATCTCTCTTGACTACATGTCCAAAATATGTAAGACTCAGTCTGGCCATTCTTGCTTCCAAGGAGCACTCTGGTTGCACTTCTTTTAGGACAAAGCTGTTGGTTCTTTTGGCAGTCCATGGTATATTGAATAGACATCTCCAGCATCAAAATTCAAAAGCATCAATTCCTTTCCTGTCTCCCTTGTTAAATGTCCAACTTTCACAACCATATGTTGTGACTGAATAGTAGCTATTAATTTCATGAAGAAAGGAAGATGGTACCTATTGTTTTCTGGTCTGACTCATAGCAATCCTTATAGGGTTTTCAATGGTTGATTATTTTGGGATTGCCTCCAGAGTGGCCCATTTTTTTGGTGCTGGGAATTGAGCTCCAGACCTCCGAGACTGCAGAGCAGCACTCTACCAACTGAGTTAAACCCCAGCCTGATATTACCAGTAGAACTAACTTACTAGAAAGACATAAACATGATTTCATAGACTTTGGGTCTTGTTTTCCGAGCACATAGCCAGGAGGTCCATTCAGAAAAAAATAGTTTTGGTTGGTTGGTTTTTTCATTCTTTTCATGTCTTACAATTTGATTACAAAGTTGAATGAATTTGAATGTTTGAAAATTGTCATAAAATTCCATCCTTCAAAAATCTTTAGGTCCATATCATCGTCATAGGCAGTATATTGATGAAAGGATATTAGTCATTTTCTAATTTCCTTAACCATCCACAGAATTAATTACAAAGTAATTATTAAGGTTTGTGGTCATAATTTTATATGCCTCTTCATTTTATTTAAAGTAGTAATTCTCTTTTTAGCATAACATAATAGTCACACTGGGTAAAAGACTTCAACACAGTCCTGCTAATTCATTAAGATGATATTTTTGAAAGGCCATATTCCAGATGGAGCTTTTCAGTTTGCGAAAAAGGAAAGTTCCACATATTTTGGGGATTTTGCAACTAAAAATAGAAAAGATAGAACTTAGAAAAATCTTGTTTAGGATTTATTAAGATTCTATCCTTCCCACTACAAATAAAAGAAAAATAGAATTGTAAGGTCCACTGGCACATGCCTGTAATTCCAGTGACTCAGAAGGTGGACACAGGAGGACCATGAGTTTGAGGCCAGAGGCAGCCTGTTTAACCTAGGAAGAGTGTGACTCAAAATTAAAAAGGAGCAGGAGAATGAGGTGTAGCCCCATGATAGAGCACTTGCAAAGAATGTGCAAGGACCTAGGTTCAACACCCAAGTACTATAAAAAAAATAAGAATATAGGCTTTTCATCATGTATTAATAAAACATAGAAGACAAGGAAGTGGTTATTGATGAAAAGGAAATTTAAAAAATTTAACTCAAAATAAGATTTGGGATTAGTCTGATTTTCAGCCTATGTCCTCAGACAAAATAATTTATAAATAAAAATAATAGCAATATTCATCACATCTAAATAATAAGAAAACTTAGAATTAAGGTACATTTAGAAAAATACTGGCATATGATCACATATTATGAAAATCCTTTTGATTAAATTTTAAAAAATTGTATATTATATGTTTTGCAAGAAAAATTGGCACCAATGTCATCTTTCTAATGCAGGTTCAGGTATACTGTTCCTCCTTCAGAACATTTTGATAAGAAAGATAAAGCTGTAGAGCTGCATCACTAGGCATTATCTGTTATCTTCTCAGAAGTATGGCAATAATTGATGTTCTGCAGAGTTATTTTGTCCTATTCTTTAGCAGAATTTTAGTAACCTTAACCAATGTATTCCACTTGGTTTCATTCTTACATCAGAACATATTTACCATGCTTATATTTACTTAAGAAGCTATTCATTCTCAACAAGTATTCTTTTGGTGGTTACTTCCAAAATCTCAATAATGTCTCACAAGTCACAAATTTTGTGGCCAAGGCTTTATTAGAGATGTAACTAAATGCACTGATATAACCTTAAAATAACAATATAGGCCACTAAGTAAAGGAAGCAGAATCAAAAATAGAACATAGGTGATTTTTCCATAGAGTGTTATTAGTGGATTTATACTAAGTCAACTTTTTCTTTGTTTCTTTCCAAATTGAATTTTCACTCAAAAATTTCTCTTTGCATAAGGTACAATTTTATCATATTACATACTTAACAGTCACTTAATATTAGATAGAGATGAGTCTTAATTTTTCTGATTTATAAGTGAGTCAAGTGAAAGTAAATAAATAAAGTAAATTATGTAAAGTTCAGTTCTAATTTGGAGAATGGGAATAACACTAAAATTGTTTGAGATTTTGTTGCTACTGTTTTATTCTACAGAGTTTTTAAAGCAAAATATCCAATGAAATGCAAGAATTACTCACAACCACCAACTTTGTAGAATAGTGTTTGTCATTTCAGTAGAGAAAGTTTGGCTTTCTTTTTCTTTTATCCATTTAGATGACTTTACAAAATATGCCTACCTTAGATCATTTAGAATTTTAAAAATAACTTAGGTTTTACCCATTATAATATGAGATAAAATATTGTTTTGCCTCCAATGTATCTTTTACTTCCTGGTCACCTACTTCTTTATTATTGCTTTTAATGTTATATTTACTACATTCATTATTTCAAATACTTCTCAGAAGCTCTTCTTAGTGATAGCAGCCAACAGTATTTATATCAAGCCAAACTAGAATATCATTACCATTAAGAAATATTGCTTACATCTGATTCTTCTTTAAACATATTATGCCAGTATATAGGTATTAGCTTACTCTGAGTTGTTGTTGTTGTTGTTAGGTGCCATCGAGTCGGTATCCGACTCATAGCGACCCTCTGAACAACAGGGGAAACACTATTGTCAGTGCTTCTCTGCTGTTCATAGGGTTTTCAATGGCAGACTGATTTTTTTGGGAGGGGGTTGCCAGGTCCTTCTCCCAAGCCTACAGCTTCTGGTGTTCCCAGGCGGTCTCCCATCCAGGTACTAACCAGGCCTGACTCTGCTTAGCTTCCGAGATCTGACGGGATAGGATTCCACAGGGCTACAGCTGCAGGCAGGCTAATTATATTATATATTATGTATATAATTATGTATATTATTATATGTATATAATTATGTATAATATATAATTATATATTATTATATATTCCTTTTATTCTACTATAATTGGGATATATTGAGCTGGATTCAAATCATAATTTTCTCAATGTATTTTCAAATATTTTTGGTCAATTGGCTGAAACAAAAGAAAATCTTTCTGGCACTATTTTAAACCATTTGACTGACACACAGAAGGACAAGTCCTGCCACAATTAAACATGAATGCCTTGTAAAGTGTGTGGCAACCAGCCATCTCTGGGTAATAAGCATTAGCTATCCTCTAGAACAATTAGCCCTTCAATTACCCACTGAAACGTCAACATAGGTATCTCTTTTCTAATAATATGGCTATTATTTGTCACCAAATTATTCCAGAAGTATTCTGTTTATAACAAAATATAAATGTGAAAAACAGAATTAGACAAACAGGATGTCATTTCATTCTGTAAAAAATATCACTGTGCTTACAGGATCCTGAAAAAGATTCCCTCTCAAGAAACGACTTTTCTGTTAGACAACTTCACAGCAGATTAAAAGGGATGGTAGTCTGCTATGAATATTGTAATTATTATTTCCTCCTTGATTTGAGAAGAAAAGTCTTCAATGGTAGAGGAATTAGTATTGTTAATTCCCTAGTGATGATTTTGCTGTCATTGTGAATAATTATTTTGATAGACAAGTACTCCTCCTCATTTGCACCCCACCCTTAATCTAAATTCCAAGAATTGGCAAAACTAAAGGTCTGGCAATCTCATTTTGGCTTCAAATTCCTGGTATTTTCATGAGCTAACGGAAATTGTAACATATGGTATACTTTGTCACACTCTTAGGTGATTTCATTTGATCTTCACATTATTTCTCAACACTCTCTTGCCATTAGCTCATGATATTGAATACTGTGGCAGGCATGGCACTGTGGAATAAGCTAACATTCAAAAGTCCTGTTATTTACTCCTAGAGAAATTTATGCAAATATCAATGTTTTGAAACATCCTTCCTTACATTACGTTAGACTGTGGTAATAGCAGCATATGCAATGAATAAACTATTTCACTAAAAAGAAGAAAAGCTGATATATTTTATTTTGTATGTTTTCATTCAATAAAACCTCATATATGGCTGTGAAATGCTAGGGTTTAACTCAGTTGGTAAAGTGATGATTTGCACTCTCTGAGACCCTCTGTTCAATCCCCAGGAACACAAAAATGGGAGAAAGATGAAGCAACCCACTCCTGAAGCAATCCCCAAATAATCAGCCATTGAAAATTCTATGACTAGCAGAGAAACACTTATATAGTGCCAGGCATGGCAGAGTGTCAGGTAGTGTTTCCTTCTGTTGTATATAGGATCACTGAGTCGGACCTGACTTTATGGTATCTAACATATATTACTGTAATGGTTTAATGTTGTATGAAGTAAGGAAAAGAATACATTTCTGTTTTTTTTCACTTACTCATAAGACTGAGAATATTATCAACAAGGACCGAGATTTATGGAATTTCTTTATTTTCTACAGACTGTAGGATTAGTGAAATAAACTCTAGTCACATTAACTTTGCATTGCATTTTGCTGGTATGTCTGATAGTGAATTGAATAATTTCTTTCTTAAAATACTACCACATTTAACAAAGTTCTTTGAATTCTTGTTATATGTCAGGCACTGTGAATATAGTGTCGAACAAAATGGACCAGTTCCTATGATCATGGACCTGGAGCACAGAGAAGAGAGACACAAATAATAATTGTGGCAGCATGTACTATCTAACAAATGTATGTTGTTGTTACATGCTATTGAGTTGTGTCCAATTCATAGCAACCCTGATAGGGTTTTCAAGGGCTGATAGTTTCAGGATTTGCTATGGGAGTGTATTACCATGTCTTTCTCCCAATAAAAATATAGTGTATTAATGTTTGAAACAGGCAAAAATGTAATGGTTTTTCATACTAGAAAGTTTAACAAGTAGGTATCAAAACCAAGAGAATTGAATCAATTATTAAATCTGACAGTTTGCTGAAATGTTATGATATGTACTATAAGAAATAATATGAATAGTATGACCAAATCTTAACCTAACTAATGACATCTTCAGTAACCCCATTTCCACATAAGATCACATTCTGAGGCACTGGAGATTAAGACTTCATAATATTCATTCGAACAAAACACATTTCAACCATAACACTCATAACAATTGCAAAAACTCTTAAAAATATCATGCTATTAATATACAATATTGGAAAGATTATGGAGAAAGGGGCACTCAAATATACTACTAGAATTCTACATTAGTAAATCATTTTTAGAGAAACCTTTTAGCTAAATCTATCAAAAATTTAAAGTGTACTCAACTTTTTCTTCTACATCTGAAAATCTCTTCTAAGCAACCATCCAGGTGAATGAAGATTAATATACAGCTATATTCATTAAAAATATTTCATATTCCATAGCCCATTAAAATATTTTAAAATTTTCCAATTTTCCACTATTAAAAATAGATATGCAGTTGAATTTTATGCTTTCCTCTCATCCTGCAAATTTGCAAAACTAATACTTTTTGAAGATTTTTTGTACATACTTTAGGATTGTGCAGAAAAAATAATGGAGAATGTGAATAAGGAAAGTTTTGCTTGTCCTTTTCAAATAGGTATGCCTCTTACTTTCTTTATTGTATTTGTCTAGAACTTCCAAATAAAATATTAAATAAAAGATGTGAAAGTAATCATGCTTGCTTTGTCTCTATCCCAGAAGAGAAACATTTTATTTTTCACAACTAAGTATGATGGTAGCTGCAGTTAATTGGTGTTTTCTGGTGGTTGAAATTGTTTAGTTTTAAATTTATTTTTCATAGATGTCCTTTAGAAAATTCCATATTCATAATTTGATGAATATTAAAAATAAATGTGTCTTAAAATTTGTTATTGTTTTATATCTACAAAGATCATTACATTGTTCTTTTTCTTTTCTTTTTCTTAATTTGCTTGTGGCATACATATATAGATTTTTAAAATGTTATGCCATATTTGAGCATAATATATGATCTTGTATAATGTCATTAGTTTAATTTACTAATATTTTATTAATGATTTTTACACATATGTTAAGAATAGATAGTAGTTTAGATATTTTGTGTTTTAGTTCCATTTAGTTGCATTTAGTCCATTTTCTGATTTTGTATCTGTGACCTGATGGCTACAGAGATTATGGAAAAGTGTTTAAATACTATTGATAGCATATTTGTTTGAAACACTAATACAATTTCCTAATGATGTTGTATGGGCCCATCATTTCCACAGTGCTTATCCATACTAGGAGAGAGGTTATATAACTTAAGATTACTTGAGCAATGACATAGTTCACTTGCTATGTCTCTTGTGAGACCAGCATTCCAAGTAATAGCTGACTGAGCATGCAAGTAGGAAATCAATTTCCTTTGCAGATAACATATTTTACCTAACACACAGTGTACTTTGGGAGCTTTAAATTCATCTGACCATTTCAATTTTAGCCTCCCTGGCCTGCAACATTTGCCCTCTTGGCTTAGCTAGAGCCTTGGAAACAGAAGTAGACATTGCAACAATATGGTAATGGATGTCCTACTTTTCTCAGGAAACTGGCCTGGATACCATTATGTTAAGTGAAATTAGCCAAACACAGAAAGATAAGTAACACGTGGTCTCACTCTTATGTGGAATCTTAAAAATTTAATCTCATAGAATTTGAGAGTAGAATAGTGGTTTTCAGAGGCTAGACAGAGTAGGGGTAGAGAGGGAGGGAGAAAAGGAGATAACTTCATACTAAGTTATATTTAGATGTTCTTTGTTATTGAGTGCCATTGAGTCCAGTCTGACTCATAGCGACCCTATATACAACAGAATGAAACACCTCCTGACAAATGTGCCATGTCTGACACTATAGTCAATTGCTACTCATATAGATTTCAATGGCTGAATGTTTTGGCGATGGGCTGCCAGGTCCTTCTTATTAGTCTATCTTAGTCTGAAAGCTCAGTTGAAACCTGATCACTACGGATGGCCCTGCTAGTATCTGAAATAAAGGTGGCATAACTTTCAGCATGGCAGAAACATGGAAATCCCCACAGTACAGCAAGCTGACAGACATTTAGACAAGAGTAACATTGTGGCTTCCGATCCTGTCAGATCTCAGAAGCTGAGCAGGGTCAGGCCTGGTTAGGACTTGGATGGGAGACTGCCTGGGAAGACCAGTTGCTGTAGACTTGGGAGAAGGAGCCAGCAACCCATCCCCAAAATCAATCCACCATTGAAAACCCTATGAACAGCAGAGAAGCACTGACAATAGTGTCTCACCTGTTGTACATAGTGTCACTATGAGTCAGGATACCAACATAAGGGCACATAACAACAACAAAAACATTAAATTTTGGTATGCTGTTGCACAGTAGGATGAGTATAGAAAACAATAATATAATGTATGCTTCAAAAAGCTGGAAGAAAGTTTTGGTTGTTTACATATAGAGAAATAATTGTTTGAGGAGATATATATGTTTAACATGAATTTACAATATACACATGTATCAAAATGTCACATGATACTCCATTAATATGTACAATTATTATGCATCAGTTTAAAATAGATGTAATTAAAGAAAGAAATAACTCCAAGTAAATTCTGGTCTTTCAAGTGTAAGGATAAAGAAAGAGACAGTACAGAAAGTCATTCAAAAGTGATTGCAGTAATATATTGACCAGGAACTGGTGGAAAATCAAGCTGGATTCAGAAGAGGGCATGGAACCAGGGACATTATTGCTGATACCAGATGGATTTTGGCTGGAAGCAGAAAATACCAGAAAGATGTCTATCCATGTTTTACTGACTATGCAAAGGCATTTGACTGTGTGGCTAACAACAAATTATGATCAGTGTAAAGAATGGGAACATCAGAACACTTTATTGTTCTCATGAGGAATCTGTATGTGGACCAGGAGGCAGTTCAAACAGAACAAGGAAACACTGCTGGGATGAAAACCAGGAAAGGTGTGTGTCAGGGCTATATCCTTTCACCGTACCTCTTAGATCTCTTTGCTGAGAAAAAGACTGAGAACCTGGACTTTATAAAGGACAATGTGGCATCAATATTGGAGGAAGACTCATGAACAACCTGCAATGTGCAGGTGATATGACTTTGCTTGCTAAAAGTGAAAAGACTTTGAAAAACTGATGAAAATCAAAGAACACAACCTTCAATATGGACAGCAGCTCATCATGAAGAAAAAAAAATCCTTGCAACTGGGTCAGTAAGCAACCTCATCATAAATGCACAAAAGATTGAGGTTGTCCTAGATTTTGCTTTACTTGGTTCTACAATCAATGCCCACAACAACAGCAGACAAGAAATCAAAAGACACCAGGCGCAGTGATGCACCCCTGTAATCCCAGCAGCTCAGGAGGCGGAGGCAGGAGGATTGCAAGTTCGACCAGAGGCAGTCTGAGTAATTTAGCGAGACCCTGTCTCAAAAAAAGTAAACAAAAAGCCGGGCGCAGTGGCACATGCCTGTAATCCCAGTGGCTTGGG
>VMDO01036279.1:0-15284 GCA_007922755.1 Pedetes capensis
CCATGGACTGCCAAAAGAACCAACAAATCTGTCCTAGAAGAAGTACAACCAGAGTGCTCCTTGGAAGCAAAAATGGCCAAACTGCGTCTTACATATATCTGACATGTAGTCAGGAGAGAACAATCCCTGGAGAAGGACATCATGTTTGGAAGAGTGGCAGGTCAATGCAAAAGAGGAAATCCCTCCACCAGGTGGATTGACACAGTGTCTGCAACAATGGGTTTAAACATAAATAAGATGGTTTGCCTGGCACAGAAACGGCAAGTGTTTCGATCTGCTGTAGATAGGGTAGGTATGAGTCGGACTCGACTCGATGGCACCTAACAACAACAACAACATTAAGACAGATGGTAGGCTGGGGTTTAGTTCAGTTGGTAGAGTCCTGCTCTGCATTCGTTGTGGCCCTGGGGTCAATCCTCATCACCACAAAAATGGGAGATGGACCTGACAGTCCACTCCCCAAACAATTCTGAAAGAATCAGCCATTGGAAACCCTATTAACAGCAGAGAAGCACTGACATTAGTGCCTGGCATGGTACAGTATCAAGGGGTGTTTCCTTCTGTTATACGTACAATCACTATGAGTCAGACTCAACTCAGTGGCACCTAACAACAAACAGCAAGACAGATGGTACTGTTATTGACACTTATATGCAAATTCAAAAGTTAGAGTATGGTGTTGTGACTTATTTAAGATCAGAGAATTAGTAAATAGTATATTTTCTTCTTTGACCCTGGCTTGTCTGACTCCATAGCTCAAATTGTTAATTTCTATCACATATTATTATGCAAGGCTTCAAGTCCATGAAAAATTGGGTTTAGATTTGGTGTGGGTACAATATGTTAATTTTTCCCCATGCAGTCATTGAATATTGAGTCCAGGGCCTCAAACATACTTGACAAGTAACCTACCATAGGGCTACACCCCAGCCCATTTTTTAATTTTTTGATTTAGAGACAGGGTCTCACTAAATTATGCAAGCTGTCCCTGGCCTTAAACTTGTAATCCTCCTTCCTTAGCCACCTGAGTTGTTGTTGGGATTAAAGATATGCACCACTGCTCCTGCCTGTCAATATGTTAAAATTTAATGGGCTCCGGTTCAGTCTGGGTTTGGGTCTGGGTTTAAATCCTACATGTAGATAGCAAACCCAAACTCAAACCTATGCCCTGAATCCATCCTAGTTCAAGTATTTTAAAATTTTTTTCTGAACCCAAACCTCAACATGAACCTGAATCCAGTGAAAAACTGAGTTTGGATATAGCTTTTAATATTTTTTGTTTGTTTATTATTTATTATGAGCTATGGAAAAATGAAAGAAAAAAATTAAAAATAAACTTGTCAGTCTACACACAGGATTAAAATTTTAAACCCCAATCCAAACCTCCTAAATTTTAACATAGTGAACCTGCTTCCAAACCTGAATCCAATTTTTCATGGGTTTGAAGCCCTTGTATAATCTAGTAGGTTCAAATCATGGGTACTGCTTTTGAACCACTTAGATGATACAGGCACTCTTTAGAAGAGACTGTATGTACCTATATATGAATTACTTTGAACTGGTCATAGAATGCACTGCATGCCCATTTATCCATCCTTACTCATTGACATTTACCAAAATAGCATTCTGATCTACCTTGCATAGAAAATTCTTATCTTGAAATTTTTAATAGGAAAGTTATTCTCTAACCTTATTTAACAATTTTTTGCTGTAGCAATTGAAACTCATTTTCTCATCACTGTCCATAAATGAAAATTTCTTCTTAAAAACCTGCCCGGGGCTTCCACAGCAAATCAGTAATACTGGCAACAAATTAAATCCACAAGGAGAAAGAAAGATGCTACTTCTTATTGTATAGAAATGAAACTAAGACATGTTTTAATTGGAAAATGTTTCTCTTCCTACCCATGAATAAGACTATTAAGATTTTGCAGGCTCACTGGGGATCATTGTCACACTGAGAAGTGGCCTTCCTAAAATTTTGCAGCAAAGATTAGGCTTTGTGTGCTGCCCAACCTCCTGTTTTCATTTCCTCCACTGTGCCCTGTCATTCCCTCCATGTTATCTCTCATTTTCCCTTCAGGTTCTCAGGGCCTTGACTCTCTCCAGTAATCACTCCTTATATATGCCCTGCCTTTTGCTAGATGCAGTGAAAAAGTTCCTTCCAAGTCTTAAGGAAATTTTTCAGGGGATTAGAAGGGATTAGAATTGTCAAATTAATTAAAGAAACTGATCAGGGAAGACTACCACATAAGCTAGTGTAGGAACTATGAGAAGAAGGTAACCAAGTATAAATTGAGGAATGGTTCTGAGGTATATTAATCAGCCATTCATTACCGTGACCAAATACCTGAGAGAAAAAAATTTAAAGGAGGAAAGATTTATTATGGCCCAAGGTTTCAGAGGTTTCAGTCTATGATCCCTTGGCTCCATCATGGTGAGCTTGTGTTAAGATATAACATCATGGCGGAAATCCCTTGTGGAGCAAAGCTGTTCACCTCAAAGTAGACAGGGAGCAGAGAGAGAGGAGGTAGAGATAGAGGTAGGGAGAGAGATGAGAGAGAGAGAGAGAGAGAGAGAGTCTAGGGACAAAATATATCCTTCAAAGGCATTCGCCCAATTGACTCACTTCCTCCAATTAGGCCCCACATCCTATTGTCTTCAGAAAGTAGCAAGAACAATGGGATATATGTGTTTGAAGCTAGAGGGAACATTTTGAGGGAGATTAATAGCAATATGTCTTTCACTGTAACATTTTTATTTACTTAAACATTGACTGTGTTTTTAGATCACACCTCATACATGTTTTCATATGTCTTGATCACTGTGATTTATAGCACTGAGTGAGAAATAGACAAATTTCTTCCTCTTTCTTGCCCAAGTTCTTTATGTATAGACAGAGGCTTTGTATGTGAAGGACCCAATCCTTTAAGCTAAAACAATCAATATTAATGAAGCACCAGAATATTCTATGTCTCTTCTTAATTTCTCCCCAATTCAAACTATATTTGTACTACCTTTCATAACTCTTGTTTCACTCTGTGGCTTTTCTTTTGTATTTTTATACTAGTCCCTGACTCTTCATAGTCACAAATGGTTGCTGAGAGAGTTGCAAGTGGAAACAATCTGCTATTGTGATATGACATGTTCTACAGGCTTTTATCATACTTCTATCAGCTCAGCTCCTGTGCTGAAAGAACTTCTCCTGCCTGTGCCAAATTGTTGATGACCTCCTACATTGCTATGGGCTGTTTGCCATTCCCACAGATGGGCCCAGGGTGATAAAGTCAGGAGAAAATTTACAAAAATCAAATGTAGTCATTAGAAATCATTGCTGACAGCTGTTCAGTGGTCACCATGAAATGAATTGGCCCACCCATCTGGGTCCCAGAAGAAATGGTAGGTCTATGTAGTAGAATATTTATGCAACTTGCTATAATTTAGAAAGTTTGCAGCTAATTTTTTCAGGTACTTAAGAAGAATTCAGGGGCCTAATAATAGGCTAAAATGGAAATACTTTCATGCAAAAAATATGGGCCAGTACACAGACCAGGCAGCTCACAGCAGTCTAAATTTGGTAATGCCTCTTTATCATCACTTCACCCATCAGGATCTGTAATAATGCATATGGGCTGCCTACTATGTGCTAGGCACCTTGCTGGGTTCTGGGAATATAGAAACAATGATTAAAAGAAGACTATTTTTTTCCTCAAAAGTCTCCCATGATTTTACTCATACTGGTTTATATGATTTTAGTGTAATTCAGGATAATTTTTGGAATAGATATGCAGAATGCCAGAAAAACTATAATATTCGGGACCACATATAGAAAAAAATGGGAATAGAATCTGGAACTATTCTTTTAGTAACCAAAATATTTTGAAGAATATAGGTGGTTGGCTTGCAAAGAAAAGCAAATAATGTTCACATCCATAAGTTGGGAGAGGAAGGGGAGTATTTCTGCCTATGAATTTTAGTAGATATTTTTAAACTCAAGTATTTAGAATAACTTTCAAGAAGGGAAGAAAATTATACAGATATTTTATCCCCTGGGAGATGTAGTTATGACTTGCAATGACTTCAGTGAGTTTATTTATTTTTCTATTCGATAGGATATAAAATCTCATTCTCTATTTTGTTCTCATTTTGAACAGAGGATTTATTTTATTTTATTTTTATTATTTATTTATTTATTTATTTATTTATTTATTTTTTAGCAAACTAGTGTCTCCTTAAGTTTTAAATAAGTAACTTGCTAAGGCAGAATGTGCCATAACCTTGCCCAAGAAAGCTCTAAGAACTTGAAATTACTACCAATTTACTTACACTTTCTTAGGGTAAAGTAACTAATATTAACCAAAATACCAAGGTCACCTCATTCTCTATTTACACCACTTACCCCACCATCCTAATTAATCAGGATTATTTTTTCTTCCTCAAATATATATTTACATGGAAAAAAATTATAGAGTCACAAAAGTATCTTATCATTACCAACTTTCTCTGCACTACCCATCCCCCTGCAATTCTATAAGACACACACAAAAAAAAGCACCATGCAATGAGACATGTCAGGAAAAATTTTAGTCCATAAAGGAAACTTATTACAAGAGAAAAAGATCTCCCTTTCTATTCACCATAGGCAGATTCTTCTTCCAGCAGACACATTTTCCTATACTTGTAAGTTTCATATATTTTCCTTACTACTATAGAGTGAAGAATAACTGGAGTTAATAGTCAAAAATCAAGTTAAAACTCATAAGAATATTTAAATAGATTTCCATGACCCAGAAAGATCTTCTATGCTCTAATCGTTCATACCTATAGACACATGTCCATAAAGAAAAAAGTAGATAAAAATAACATGCAGCACCTATGCATTCTATTTTGGGAAATAAAACTACCCTCCTGAATATTGGACCCCTCAATTTCTTCCTTAGAGTAGGATCAGAGCTGGAGAACTTGATCATTAATTCATGAAGAGATTGTTGTTGTTAGGTGCCGTCAAGTCGGTGTCTGACTCATAGCGACCCTCATAGGGTTTTCAATGGCTGACTATTTCAGGATTGCCTTGGAAGTGGATTGTCATGTCCTTCTCCCATTTTTGTGGTGGTGGGAATTGAACTCCGACCTCAGAGACTGCAGCGCAGTGCTCTACCAACTGAGCTAAATCCCAGCCTCCATGAAGAGATTAGTGACAACAAAACCACCATGGGTGGAAAGAGGTTATCACAAGCTTCGCATTAGAACACAAACTTATTTGCATTAATCACAATTGATGGAGAGGAAAGTGTCTGAAGAGCTGAAGAGGAAGAAACATCAAAATGATGAATCAGTGTTGACACTTAAGGAAAGGATGACAGCTTGGGAACAGGAAGATAAAGGTAAGTGAGAAAGAGAAGGCATTACAAATATCTGTACCACAAGAGGGTAAAGGGGAACCTATATGAATAATGTACAACAAAATGCATATATGGAAATGTCACAATGAAAAGCATGTCAGAATGAATCACATTTAGATGTACATTAAAAATTTCCAATAAAAAAAAAAACCCAAATATCTGTACCAAAGGTATAAAAAGTTAAGGGAGATTTCTGGTTTCCAGGTTGGCAGGAGGGAGTTCGGTAGTTGTTAATTTTATTGTCACAAGAATGAAAACAAATCTTACTTACCACACATAATTGGAAGTTTAGAATCTATATTATTTCTAAAGATCAGTATCTTCTTCAAAATTCAAGAACTTTAGTGTTTATGTTACCAAAAGTTTAATTTTGCAATCCATGCACAGATTAAAACTTCTGCAATGAAATGGATAACTGAGAAAATGTCATTTTAGGCCATTCATCATAATATTGAATAGAGTCACATAATTGGAAAGTTATTTAAGCATGGCAGGTGTTATTAGGTGATGGTATGATCCAACATCATTGTCATCTTCTTGTTTGCAAACCCGCATCATTTCATAGTGGAAAGGATATTGGTCTTTACAGGGACAAATAAAAGAAGTCTTATTAAAAAAAAAAAAAACTGTTCTGCAATGGCAAGTATACCAGAAGAAGAACTCAGGAAGTTGTAGCAATAATCAGAATGAAATATAGCCAAAGAAAATACTGCAGAACATGAGAAAGTAACACCAAATAAGAGGTTTTATTGGATTGGCCTTTGAAACAGATATATGCACAAATGCAGAGCTGATGAAAAGAAATAAGTTTATTACAACCATTAAATGGATCAATATCAATCTGCTGGCTCTAATCTTTTTATGGTAAGTTTTCAATATAAATAATGTCCTTCACTTTTTAATAATCTAGCTTTGAATGAAAATAAGATTTGCCAATTCTCTTGCCACTGAATATTAACTCAAAACAAATTTGATATTTTCCACAAAGGCTCCTCAACTTTATGTCCTTTTGAGATTCTTATATTTATTTATGTTGTTCTCTTCAGCTTAAAGGCATCTTTTGGAAAAAAATTGGAAGAAACTATAGCACAAGTTCATAAGCTTTAGTAAATCTTACAGTGAAGATGGACTCTTAATTTTTTGTAGTAAAACAGATTTTCAAACACATTTCCATATTTGTGTCAGTATTTTATTCATACGCACTCATGACAACTTGGAGAACTGTGACAACAAATGTCCAGATTAAAAAAAAATCTTTTATAAAGAACCCAATGGGTGATAGAAATGTGATGAATACAAAAGGAAAGAGAATTATATGCTTTTTAAAAAATCACATTTAATGAGAATATTTAAAAAGCAGATCTAGAACAAAGAAATGGAAATTTCTACAAAACTAATTTGATTTATCATTCTTATTCTCAGATGTTATTTTATCTTGTGACATCTTTTTCCCAGGTATGAGGCAATAGTTGAACTTATTTATTGAGGAAAGAAAAACTTTTATATGTGAGTAAAATATGGCCAGAATCACCAAATGCTATGATATATTTCAACCAACTGTTTTGAGACCAAGGTTGTTTTCTTTCTCTAAATTTTGAAGAAAATTCTCATGCTGCTGCAGACCTACACAGCAGAAACCTTGCAATGGATTGGATGGTGAAGCATTAACTCCTAATGTTATGAAGCTTGAAGAAGAGAACAGAAATCCTATAATATAATAAATTCTTATGAAATAGATGTAAATAAAAAGAAGATGCAAACAGAATGCAACACAGTTGTGGAAGAAAGGTAAGCTAAGGCCAGAAATACAAAAGACAGAGCTACATATGGAGTAAACTAATGCTGAAATGATTATCCAAGGGAGTTTCAGAAAGTCTTCAAGCTAGTTAACAGATTTTAACATTAGGGGAAAGAAATGTTAGCAATATATGAGTGGCCTTTCAGAAGTTAAAGAAGAGACAGAAAGTGATGGAGGGAGGAAAGGAAAAGAGAGGGAGAGGATAATTGTATTATAAAAATAGAAGAAAAAAGTTCTAGGACTCTACAAATGTTCACACGCATACAGTTAGCACACATTTAGCAAATACATACATTGTAATCATCTCTATTTAAGACATTATACTAAACTATGAAATCCAAAGATAGAAATCACTATACATGTTTCTAAAGGATTATCATCTACACTCTGAGTCCCTGAATTAGAAAAGGCCCAGCTCTGAACAGATACAGTCTTAGGAAATGGACAGTAAACTATTTTAGATGGATATTTGTCTGAAATTCCCTCAAAGAATCCTCAGGAGCTTTATGGTTCCATTCTGTCTTAAGAAGAAGAACTGCAAATAAGTTGAACATTGGAAGTTTTACCTATCAAACCTTATAGAGAGTTACAGGTTCTGAGCTGAGTATTCCATATGTGACATTTGAAGACTATCATATTTAAATAATCCAGTGCCAACACTCTGTTCTTCCTGTTTTTATTCACATTTCCAATCTAGATTGGTGTTTTAATTCAGAAACAGGAAAATTTGATTAACTGTATGTATAAATGTAATACATTTAATTTAATTTATATTTAGGTTAACATACATGGGTGGTTGTTAGGTGCATACAAGTTGAATCATAGCAATGCTAAGTGCAGCAGAATACTACTCAACACTGCCATGCACACTATCTTTTTATGTTTGAGTCTATTATTTCAGTCACTATGTTTCTTCTCAGTTTGAGTCATGCCACATCAGCAAAAGGAGGTCCCAGGGGCTTTACTCCATTCCTGTCATTAAAGTCGACTCTAGTTTGAGGAAGCAACTCTTGCCCAGATGTTTTTGAATACCTTCCAACCTAGGGGGCTCATTTTCTGGCATTCGGTTTGACAGTGCTTCTCTGCAATTCAAAGCGTTTTCCATGGAAAATTGTTTCAGGAGTGGGCTGCTGAGTCCTTCTCCCTAGTCTATCTTAGTCTGAAAGCTAGCTGAAAGATGTCCACTATGTGTTGGGTAATGTTTTGTTCTGTTGTTCATAAAGTTGCTATGAGTCTGACCCATCCTAACAGCACTTAACTACAATGAAAGTATGATGTTTGGAGGATTAAATACATTAATATGTGATCAGTGCTAGTGCAATATCTGTGATAGTTTAAGTTCTCAGAATTGGTATCAGACAAATTTTTGAGCAATTCTACCTTGTATTATTATTGCTTGAAATTTCCCCATACATGGTCATGTAATCTGTAAATAAAGGCTACTTATCTCTTAACTCAGTGAATTGTTTGCTACATAAAATATTTTTGATATAGCTTGATTTGTAAATTTTTGCTTCTATTGCTATGATTTTGAGATGACATTCAGAAAATTGGAACTCAGACCAATGCCATGGAGTTTTTCTTCTTTGTTTTTCTCCACTAGTTCCACTTCTGTATTAGTCAGCTGTCATTGTAGCAGAAAAACTAACACAAACAAACTTATGGAGGAAGAGGCTTACTGGGAGATCACAGTTAGAGAATCAATCCAGAATGGTAACAGGGGAGACATGGTAGTGGTGGCTTAATCTTTCATTTTAATCACTCTCAAATTTATCACTCTGATCACTCATTGTTCTGCTCATGTTTTGATTTGTTTCTCTGCTTTTCTTGAGCTTCCTTTTGAATTCTTTGTCAGACAGCTCATACATCTTCTTTTCAGATCTAGTGACTGATGCTTTACTCAGTGACTCTGGTGATATGTTTCCCTCATTGTTCTTGATCTTCATAGCTAGGCACAAATGTCTGCACATTTGAAAAAGTAAGTACTTATTCCAGATTTCATAGATTGGCTTTGACTGAGAATGTCCTTCAATAATCAGCCTCTTCAAAGATTATGATTTGACCATCTAGCATGTATCTGAGATTTCTGTATTGGTTTCAGCACTGGGGTGTTCTCCATATCTGGGCCCACCATGGTCAATATGGCACTGGGTTCAGTTCTCATGCCCATTGAAACTGACACAGTGCTGGTGTGCTTCCAAATCCCCTTGGCAACTAAGTCCTTCTGTTACTGGAATTTTTTCTTAATCCTAAGGATATTCCACTTGGCCTGTGATGACCCAGATTTCAGATCAATTCCTCCTTGCAAGGATTATACATTCCTATCTAGCAGTACAACAGATCTGGAATCTCACTTTATGGGTGCCAGACTGGAATCTAGAGCTGGGGCAGCCTAGTGATTAGCGGATTTTACTGTAGTGGATGCTGGGTTAAGGTCTAAGCCAAAGTCTTATGCTTACTTTCCTTCATTTTTCCATGGGGTAACTTTCTCAATGCTATACTGCTTAGGGTTGAGGTAGGAAATAATACAAGTAATGTAAAATTGTCCTTCATACCCTCTTTAATGTGTCCCTTTTTCTTATCATTATACTATACCCAGGTATTGTGATCCCTTCATGGTTTCTTTACCTTGTGTGAAGTATTTATGTTTGTAGATAGTTATTGAGATTGGAGTTTCTATGGGAGCATGGTCACTAGAGAGTCCTATTCCAACACCTTGTGCCACTCCCCTATTAGAAATATAATTAGAGTTTTATATGTTCTCCTTGCATCTGTGACCTTCCTGAATTCATGTATGAATTCTAGTTTTCTTTGCTTTTCTTTTTCTTTCTTTCTTGAGATTCTTTGAGATTTTTTACATAGACAAACTCATCATCATTTATGGACAGTTTTATCTCTTTCTTTCTGATCTATATGCCTTTTATTTATTTTACATGTCTTATTTAATTACTTGTTGTGGTTAGGTGCCGTCGAGTCAGTATCCAGCTCATAGCTACCCTCATAGGGTTTTCAATGGCTGAGTGCTTCAGGATTGCCTTGGGAGTGGATTGCCAGGCCCTTCTCCCATTTTTTCTGTGCTGGGAATTGAACTCGGGGCCTCAGAGACTACAGCGCAGTGCTCTACCCACTGAGCTAAATCCCAGGCCATTTATCTAGACCTTTTTCAGAGGGCCTTTATCAACTTAACAATTTCCTGTAGTACAATTTTTCTTAGAGATTTTATCATGAATGAGTGTTCAGTTTTGCAAATTTTTCCATATCAATTCATATGATCTTATTTTATTTTTTCTTCTTTAGTCTGTAAATGAGGGTGATTACATTGTCTTTCAAATATTGATCCACTCCTGCATCCTTGGAATAAACTTGGTCATGATTTGTCATATTATTACACATTACTTAATTCTATATACTAATATTTTTAAGACCCATTTGCAAATATATTTGTGAGGGTTATTTGGCTATAATTATCTTTTATTTTACATTTTTCACTTTCTTTTTGTGTTCATATATTTCATTTCTGTTTTTTCTTTTTTCTGTTTGTTTCTTGATTTTGTCTTGTATTTGTTTGCTTTATTCAGGGTATCATGAATTTTCCAAATGAATTTGAGAAATATTTCATCCATGTCTGGAAGAAATTGTAGATAGTTGATGTGAATTCTCATCTAAATATTTGGGAGAATTCTTTACTAAAATCATTCTGTGGATTAACTTTTGGGGAGTTTTTTAAACTGTTTATTGAATTTTAATAACTATGTTGTTTTGTTATTGTTAGGTGTCTTCGAGGGGGCATCTGACTCATAGCAACCCTATGTACAACAGGTGAAACACTATTGTCAGTGCTTCTCTGCTAGTCATAAGGTTTTCAATGGATGATTGTTTCCTGGGAGTGGGTGGCCAGTTCCTTCTTCTAAGCCTGCAGCACCTGGTGCTTCCAGGCAATCTCCCATCCAGGTACTAACCAGATACTAACCAGGTACTGCTTAGCTTCCAAGATCTGAAGGGACTGAGCATCAGATTAGTGCAGCTGTAGTCTTAATAACTATAGAGATGTTTAAATTATGTATTTTATTTTGAAATAGTTGAAGGTTATAAATTTTGACAAACTGACCTATTTCATACTTATTTTAAATATCTGTTTTTACAGTTGCTCATAATATTATCTTATCTTTTTGATATTTGCAGACACTCTACTGATATGCCCTATTTCATTCCTGATCCTGTATTTCATTCCTGAATCTTGTTGATTCCTCCCATATGTCTGTCAGCTTGTCATGCTGTGGAGGCTTACATGCTGCTGTGATGCTGAAAGATATGCCACCATTATTTCAGATACCAGCAGGGCCACCCTAGGTGGACAGGTTTCAGCTGAGCTTCCAGACTAAGACAGACTAGGGAGAAGGACCCAGTATCCCACTCCTGAACAATTAGCCATTGATAACCCTATGAATAGCAGAGCAGCACTGTCAAATACAATGCCAGAAAATGAGCCCCCTGGTTGGAGGGCATTCAACAAATGACTAGGGAAGAGTTTTCTCCTCAAAGTAGAGTTGACCTTATGGACAGGAATGCAGTAAATCTCCCAGGACCTCCTTTTGATAATGTGGCACCACTCAAAATGAGAAGAAACATACTGACTGCAACGGTGTGCTCAACATAAAAAGATTGTGTGTAAGGCACAGTATTGAGAAATGTTTCTTTCTGCTATATTTAGGATTGCTATGAGTCTCACCCAATGCAATAGCACCCAGCAAATATTGTTAATTTCATTTTCATTTTATATATTATTTCCAATATTGTTGATTTTGTTTTCTCCTTTTTGGTCAGTTTTCATACAGTTGTATTAATTATTATAACTTTTCAGGAAAGCAGGATATTATTTTATTGATTTTCTCTGTTTTTCTGTGTTCAATTTCATCGATATCTATACTTGTCTTTACTATTTCCTTCATTCTGCTTGATTTGGCTTAATATGGTCTTGATTTGGAGATGTAAGTTTAAAACATTGAATTTTGACATTTCCTCTTTATTACTGCATATATTTTACAAATTTCACAAATTTTTCATTCAGACACTTGTTTTGCTGCCACACAAATATTGAGTTAGCTCTACTTCTGTTTAGCTTGATTTTTTAAAATTTCCATTGAACACTTCTAATTGACCCATGTAGTACTTAGAAGTGCTTTGTTCAGTTTCCATTGTTTGAAGATATTTCTCTTATGACTTGACTCTATTGTGGCTAGAAAACATACTATATATGCTTTCTTTTTTAAAAAATATGAAATATTTCTCATATCTTGGCTTTGTAGCCACGATATGATTCATTCTGGTATATATTCTGTCTACATTTGAAGTGAATTTATATTCTGTTCCCTTTTGCTGTAGTACTCTATAAATGTTGATTAGATATTATTGGTGGATGTTGGGTTCTTCTATATTTTTTTCTGAGTTTCTGTGTAATTTTTTTACCCAGTGCTCAGATGGAATGTGAGTCTCCATCTCTCATTGAAGATTCATCTATTTCTTCTTTTACTTATATTAATTATTACTTTACGCATTTTGTGTGTTGTGTGCATATTTAAGATTATCACTCCTTGGTTTATTGGCACCATTATACTTATACAATCTCCTTTTTTGTTTCTAGTTGTAGACACAGATGAAGATAGTAGTGATATAAATATAATACTGATGTCTACTTTATTAGATATGAATATAGTTTCTCCTCTTTAGTTTGATTAAAGGTGCATGATACATCTTTTACTCTTTTATTTTATATTCTGTGCCTGCATTGTTATATTTGGTGTGGTGTTTTTATCTACCTTTGTTATAAGTGTGATGTTGACTTCATAAAATAAGTTTAGGAATGTACTTACTTGTATTTTTTTTTTTGGAAATTAGGAAAGATTGGTATTTATTCCTTTTAAATTTTGGATAGAATTTACCTTTGAAGCCATTAGGTCTTGAGATTCTCTTTGGAGGTAGTTTCTTCATTATTAATTAAATTTCCTTTTTTATTCTTGATCTGTTCTGGATTTCTATTTCATATTGCTTTAGGCTTTATAGATATTATATTTCTAGGAATTTATTTCTTCTATGTTATCCTATTTATTTGTGTAGATGATTTGTTTGCCTTGGATCTTTATTCTACCTAATGTATTCATTTACAGGTAAAATTTTCCTCAGTAGCTAAACTACTATCTCTGCATCCAATAAGTTTGATATGGTTTTTTTTTGTTTGTTTGTTTGTTTTTGGTGGTACTGGTGGTTGAACCCAGGGCCCCACACTTGCCTGCTTTGCAAGTGCTGTAACACTGAGCTGCACCCTCAGCCCACTTTTTTACTTTCTCAGACAGGGTCTCAAAGATTACACAGACTGCCTCTGGTCTTGAACTTGCTATCCTCCTGCCTCTGCCTCCCAAGTCACTGGGATTACAGGTATGTACCACCATGCCTGGCTGGTATGTTATTTTTTCATTTTGATTTTTCTCAAGATATTTTAAAATCTATTTTAAATTCCTCTTTGAGCCAATGTTTATTCAAGAGCATGTTATCTCAGTTCTAAATATTTATAATTTTATTTCCTATTTTTTTCCTGATACTAACATTAATATTATTCCATTGTGGTCAGAAAAGGTATTTAGAATAATTTTTATGTTCTTAAATTTAAGACTTGTTTTGTAACCTATGGTCTATGCTAGAGAATGTTCTATGGGCACTTGAAAATATGCTTATTCTTCTGCTGCTTGGTGAAAAGCATTGTATTCAGCCAGGCCTAGTATTCTAGCCAGCTGCTTCTTTATTAGTTTTGAACTGAATGTTCTATTCATGATCGAGAGTGGTATATATAAATATCTGCTATTATTGTGTTCTTATAAAATTCTCCTTTCAGGTTTGTCAATATTTCTGTATATGTTGAAGTGCTGTGGTGTGTGGTATGTATGTATTTATAATTGATTTATCTTCCTATGAACTGGATCCTTTGTCATTATATAATGACCTTATCTTCTGGAATTCTTTAAATTAAAATCTATTTTTTTCTAATTTAAGTATAGCCACCTCGCTTTCTTTTGGTTACCATTTGCATGTGATTTTTTTTTTTTCCCATTTCTTCACTGTCAGTCTATGTGGTATGTTGCTCTATCTCTTAAAAATCTACTTGGATTTTCTATGGCTTCTGATTGAGAACTTTAATCTGTTTACATTAAAAGTAAGTATTAATAGGTGAGGACTTACTATTAATATTTTGTTTATTGTTTTTATATCTATTTTTCATTGTTTTAGTCTCCCTCTCTTGCTATCTTCCTTTGCTATTTGATGAGTTTTATAATAATTAGCTTTGATTGTTTTCTCTTTATCTTTTGTGTATCTCTTATAAGGTTGTTTTTTCTTTTGTAGTTATCTTTGTTGTTGTTCTCATTAGGTGCCGTGGAGTCAGTGTCCTACCCACAGCAACCCTACATACAACAGGTGAAACACTATTGTCAGTGCTTCTCTGCTATTAATAGAGTTTGCAATAGCTGATTATCTTTTGGGAGGGGGTTGCTGGATCCTTGTCCCAGTAGTTATCTTTAGGCTTACAAAAACAGTCTCAAAGGTTATAACTATTTTTCGTTCATCACAACTTCATTTCAATCACTTTTAAACACTCAACACTTTTCCCCCTCACATAAACAAACTTGTTTTCTTTCAGTCCAGGTGCAGGTCTTGTCATATTCTTTTATGGATAAAACATTCTTATCTTTTAACTTTTCTGTTAGTTTTAAACATAATTTATGTGCCACCAATATCATGTTACTCACTCTATATTTGTATACATATTTATCTTTACCTGTGAGATTTTTCATATGCTTTGTGTTACTCCTTCTTGTATTTTTATTTCACTTTGAATAACACCCTTAAACATTTCTTGTAAGGTGAATTTACTGATGATGTACACACTCAATTTCTATTTGAGAAGGATTTTATATTCCTTTTTTATTGTAGAATACAGTTTTGACAGATGTTTTATGTTGAAAGGTTTTTTTCTTTTAGTGCTTGAATACATCATCTTGCTCTTTCTTTGTCTATAATGTTTTGCTGAGAAATCA
>VMDO01036280.1:0-15287 GCA_007922755.1 Pedetes capensis
TGAATGATCAGTCATTTCAAGAGGTTGCATATAATCAGGAACCAATGGTACTGCGGAAGAAGTGGAAGATACCTTGAGGGAATTGGTGAAACAGGAGTCCTGAGGAATTGATGGAATACCAACAGAGGTGTTTCAACAAAAAGATGGCACACTGGAGCTGCTAACTTGTTTATGCCAAGAGATTGGGAAAAAATTACCTGTCCAACTGGCTGGAAGAGATCCAGATTTGTGCCTATTCCCAAGAAAAGGGATCCAACTGAATGTGGAAATTATTGAATGATATCATTAATATCACACATAAGCAAAATTTTGCTGAAGATCATTCAAAAGTGACTGCAGTAGTATACAGACAGGAAATTGCCAGAAAATCAAGCTGGATTCAGAAGAGGACATGGAACCAAGGACTTCATTGCTGATGTCAGATAGATATTAGCCAAAAGCAGAAAATACCGGAGGTATGCCTAGCTGTGTTCTATTGACTATGCAAAGGCATTTGACTGTATAGACCACAACAAATTAGGGATAACATTGAAAAGAATGGGAATACTAGAGCACTTAATTGTACTCATAAGGAACCTATACATGGACAAGGAGGCCATTGTTCCAACAGAACAAGGATATACTTCCTGGTTTACAGTCAAGAAAGGTGTGTATCAGGGCTGTATTCTTTCACCAAACCTCTTCAATCTATGCTGAGCAAATAATCCAAGAAGCTGGGCTTTATGAAGAATGTAACATCAGGATTGGAGGAAGACACACTAACAACTACTGTTAGCAGATGACATACTCTGCTTGCTGAAAGGGAAGAGGACTTGAAACACTTACTGTTGAAAGTCAAAAATATAGAAATAGCCTTCATATGGATTGCACCTCAACATTAGCAAAACAAAAATCCTTACAGTGGGGTCAGTACACAACTTCATGATTAACAGAGAAAATATTGAAGTTGTCCAAGATTTTGTTTTATTTGATTCTACAATCAATATGCACAGAAGCAGTAGTCAAGAAATCAAGAGATATTGCATTTGGGAAAGCTGTTGCAAAATACCTATTTAAAGTGTTGAAAAGTAAAGATGTCACACTGAGGATAAAGGTGTGCCTAATTCATGCCCTAGTATTTTCAGTTGCATCATATGGTTATGAGAACTGGACATTGAATAAAGGAGACAGAAAAAGAATTGGTGCTTTTGAATTATGGTGCTGGAGACGAACATTGAATATACCATGGACTGCTAAAAGAACTAATAGATCTGTCCTAGAGGAAGTGCAACCAGCATGCTCTGTGGAAGAAAAGATGGCTAGGCTGCATTTTACATATTTTGGATATGCTGTTAGGAGGGACCAATCCCTGGAGAAAGATATCATGTTTGGGAGAGTGGTAGGTCAACAAAAAAATGGAAGACCCTCACTAGATGAATTGACTCAGTGGCTACAACAATAGGCTTAAACAAAAAAGCTCATGTTCTGGCACAGAAGTGAGGAGTGTTTCATTCTGTTGTACATAGGATCACTATGAGTTAGATTCAACTCAATGGCACCTAGCAATCACAACTCTGGTAGTTAGATTTCCATCACTGTGACAAAATACTTGAGATAAGCAACATAAGAGGAGGAAAGGTTTATTTTGGCTTATAATTTTAGAAGCTTGATTCATGGCCACTTTGGCCCATCAGTTCAGACCTGTGGCAAGGCAGGACATCTTGATAAAAAGCACCTGGTAGAACAATGCTGCTTGCTCATGGTGGCTGCGAGGGAAGGACGTGGAGTGATGGCAGGGGAGGAAGGACCATGGTCCCAATATACTTTTCAAAGTCATTCCTTCAATGACCTTCTTCCTCCCACTGGGTTCTATCTCCTAAAAATTCACCACTTCCCAATAGCACCACCAGCTGGGGACCAACCCTTCAACACTTGAGTTTTCATAGGACATTTAAGATCCAAACTCTTGCAGCTACACTAAAAGTGGAAGGGTGATAACTACCACCATGGAAACATGTGAAAGTACTGAATATGCTCAGAGATCAGATACACAAAAGAGAAAGAGAAGGGAATCAACTGTGATCAATACAGAAAACCATCAAATCTGGAAGATGAACTGGAAATGAGAAAAGAACAAAGGATACACAAAACAACCATTAACAGAACAGTAGGAGCATGCGGTGATGTATCCGTTATAAACTTGAATGTAAATAAATTAAATTTCCTAATTAGAAGGTATTGGATGAATGGATAAAAACTAGACCCAAGAAATTTTCATCTACATGAAGCTCATCTCAGTAGTAGAGATACACATTGGTTGAAAGTGAAAGGATGGAAAAAGGTACAACTATACAAAAGGAAACCAAAGTGATGAAGAGGGTATATATTTATATCAGATAAAATGGACATTGAATCTAAATGTATAAAAAGAGAAGGTCACTATTATGGTTTATATATGACTTGCTTCTCCCCCAAGAGCTCACATGTTGAAGGCTTGGTTCCCAAGTCAGCAGTAATCAGAGGTAGGGTTTTTGGGATGTGATTGGACCATGAGGGTTCTGCCTTCATCAATGATTTAAATACTTGATGGATTCATATTTTGATGACATTATAGGGACATTGTGGAGACTTAGGAGGCAAAGCCTAGTTGGAGGATGTGGCTCACCCAGGACATGCCTTTGGAGGGCATATCTTGTCTCCAGCCCCTCTTGGTCTCTCTAGTTCCTGGCCACCATGGGGTGAGCAGCCACGCTCCACTATGCTTTCCTGTCAGGATGCTATGACTCATCACAGGCCTGGAAACACTAGAGTAAGCCAACTATAGACAGAAACCTCAAAACCAGGGGCCAAAATAAATCTTTTCTTTTTAAAATCTGTTCTCTCAGGGGTTTGTCACTGTGATAAAAAACTGACTAACAGAGTCACTGTTCAATGATAAAGGGATCAACTCAACAAGAAGATATAACAATTGTATATATACATGAACCAAACACTGGAGCCCTCACCACATACAGCAAGAATTATTAAATCTAAAAGGAGAGATGCCTGCAGCCGTAGCCCTGTGGCATCCGATCCCATCAGATCTCGGAAGCTAAGCAGGGTCAGGCCTGGTTAGTACCTGGATGGGAGACTGCCTGGGAACACCGGAAGTTGTAGGCTTGGGAGAAGGACCTGGCAATCCCCTCCCAAAAATCAATCTGCCATTGAAAACCCTATGAACAGCAGAGAATCACTGACAATAGTGTTTCCCCTGTTGTACAGAGGGTCACTAAGAGTCAGATACTGACTCGATGGCACCTAACAACAACAACAACAACAAAAGGAGAGATGGAGCCAGGTGTGGTGGTGCATGCCTGTAATCCTAGCACCCAGGAGTCTGAGGCAAGAGAATCATGAGTTTTGGGCCAGCCTGGGCTACATAGTGAGATCCTGTCTCAAAAAACCCCAAACAAACAAATACATAAGAAGAATAAAAGGAAAGACAGGCTGCAGTAGAATTTGAGCTGGTGACTTTCATCAGTGGAAAATCATCCACACAAAAAACAACAAACATGGGGTTCCATGGTAAGTTCATGGACTGGAAGCAGTCTCTATGTTATGTGGTGAAACAAATGGGGCAGGATAGGAAAGAATAAACTGTATCCCAAAAAGAGAAAATCAGTGAAAGTGCAGAAATCACAAAGAAGGTGATATAACAGCTTAGGAATGAAGAGAACAGAAGAGTTGCACAGCGAGAAGGAGTGAGTGGGACCCATTGCCAACTGCATGGCTGCCTGGCAGAGGAGGAGAAATGAGTCCCATCCAAAAGATAAGCCAGATGCACTTCACCCTACTGAACAGTATAGAAGTAAGCAAGGAAAAAATCACTGAGCAGGGACCCTGGTAACACATTGCCATAGCACCCTGGTGTGAGAGAGATGTGTGGTGAAAGAATCACCCACTAAACTGGCATTGTGAGCTTCAGTTCCCAGGCAGGCTCTTGAGCCCTGCCTGGAGTCCCAGCACCACAAAAATAGCTTCACAAATAGCTTCACATGCTGCAGCTCCCCGGCCAGGTGATTCTGCCACACCTGGAGAGTCAGCACCCATGTAAACAGGTTGGCATTCCATGGATCCTGGACACATGAATAAGTCATGGCTAGGTACCCCAGACATGCAAACTCCTCAGGCAACTGAATCACAAACAGAACTCTGTGTGTCATGGCTAGAGACGCTGAGCCTGCTGGTCATATGGGATCTAGGATCCTCACTCCATCCCTGGCACAGAGAGAGCCACTCAAGCAACTGAAATGCCAAACAAGACCCTGGGCCCGGGAATGCAGCTAGCTGGAAAGCCCAACAGACTGAAATATTGAAAAGCCCACAGAGGAGCTGCTCTAATACTTAGTTTTTTTCCCCCAAACAAGGCTTAATATTTTCCGTTGTTACTCCAGTTCTTAACTTTAATTTTATTTATGAACTCTTTCCTTTATTGAGGAACATAAGATTTTAAATCCCTTGCTCTACCCCCCTCTATCTAAAAAACCTCTTAATTCTTTATCTTCTTATTCCCTTTTTCTCATTCATCTGCTTATTTTTACCTTCCTTTTCTCTACTACCATCTGCCATTTTACTCATTTACAACTTTTCCCTCCACGCTTACCACTTTTCATCTCATACCTTACACATTATTTTAGCCATATTATTTCCTAAGTTAATTGGTAATATACTAGTTGGTATAAGTCAATTTTAATTGTAGAGTAATTATATATGTGGTTTAGCTAGGTGGTGCTACTGTATCAGATGTTTGCTTTCCAATCTCAGATGGGGGTCTGGAGACTGATCCCTCAAGAGAAGGCTGCTAGTAAAGAAGATATCCAAATAAATCCCAAAGAACTTCCACCCCAATAGAAACAACAAAGAAATACAAGAAATATGAAAATGAAAGCTACCGTGACTCCTCCAAAAGATCATAATTCCCCAACAAAGAAAAGAAACTGAAATAGTTGAAATGTCAGACAAAGAATTCAGAAGTCTGCTCATAAAAATGAATAATGACTCCAAGGTGTATACAAACAATCAAATGAACAAATTGAGAAAGCCAATCTAGATGACTTTCTAGATGAGAAATTCAGGAAGGAACTTAAAATTATGAAAAAAAGAGGAAATGTTAGTAATGCAAAACACAACAAGTCAAATAAAAAACAGTATAAAGTAACAGCAGCAGACTAGATTCAACAGAAGAAAGACTAATGGAGATCAAAGACAAGGTGGAGAATACTACACTCAGACATCTATATAAAAAAGATAATAAATAAATATGACATATTTCAAAAGCTGTGGGACATGATGAAGAGGCCAAACCTAAGAATCCATGAAGGAAGAGAAGGAGCTGAGATTAAAGACAAAGCCATTGAAAATCTACTCAATGAAATAAGAGCAGAAAACTCCCCAAATCTGGAGGAAGAAGTGGACACCTAAACACAAATGGCATTTAGAACACCAAACAAACATGACTAGAAAAGATCCTCTCCACCTTACATTAAAGTTAAAACGCTCAGACTAGAAAGCAAAGAAACAATTCTAAAAGCTGCAAGACAAAAACGCTAACTCAATTACAAAGGTGAACCCATAAGAATGACAATAAATCTCTCACTTGTAACTCTAAAAGCCAGAAAAGCATGGAATGACATATTTCAAGCTTTGAAAGTTAATAAATTTCAAACAGGATTATTATATATAGCAAAACTATCCTTGAAAAATTTTGGAGAAATAAAGACCTTCCAAGCCAAGCACAAACTTACAATTTATGACCACTAAGCTAGCATTGCAAGTAAAGGAATCCTACAAAGAGGAAGAAGAAATACAGACCCAGACATGAGAACTCAGGAAAGAATAAATCCTATGAGAGGAACACATGAACAAATGGGAGTTAGGATAGAAACAAATATGTTCAACTTAGTAAACCAGAAAACCCCTAATATGACCAGGGAAGAAAGAAAAGTACAATCAAAACTCAAGACAACTGTGAAAATAACCAACAAAATCATCAAAACATCAAATTCCTCTCAAAAGTAATCCTAAATATAAATGGCTTTAACTCTCCATATAAAAGATATAGACTCACTGGCTGGATTAAAAAATAAGACCCAACTCTCTCTTGTCTTCAAGAGACACACCTCACTGGCAAAGACACACAGAGACTGAAAAAACCAAAAACCAAAAACAAACTAAAAAGCAACCCAAGGTTGCTATACTATAGTGGACAAAGTAGACTTAAGCCAAAAAATAATCAGAAGAGACAAATAAGTTCACTACGTATTAATAATTGATTGACTCACTACAATCAAGGAGACATAGTGATTATAAAAATTTATGTGCTGAACAATGGCACATTAATATCATAAAACAAACACTAATGGCCATAAAGGACCAGAGAGATCCAGGTACAGTAATAACAGATGAACTCAATACCCTAATCTCATTAACAGACACATCATCCAAACAAAAGTCAACAAAGAAAACTGAGAGTTAGATTGAGAAGATGGTGGACAGATAGCACACACCTTCTGTCCCTGAGTAGAGGGAAGCCTTGATTAATGGTTTGGAGCTCACATTGACTAGATAGAAACAGTGATAGTTTAGATTAGTAGACAGTGGAGAGAACCGGACAAACATCAAAATCATGGATCTTGGTCTGGAGGACTGACACAGAGTAGAAAAGCTGGGTTGCCACTTCACAGAAGGTGGATAGGATCCTGGAGACTCAGAGGGAACTTTGCGCACACACCCATGGGGGCCCAGACCCAACATGGAGTGCAGCCTTGGCATCACATTGCCACCCTGCCCACAGGACATAGACTACAAGCTCTGGGTGAGTGAGTTTGAGGTGGCACATGGAATTGCCATCCCTAGCTGTGCCTGCTGTGCAGCTGGATTCACTGGGCTGGTGCAGGATCCTCACACAGGAGTGTAGGCATCAGATCCATGAGAGGTGATATATCCTGGCCCCATCCATCCCTAAGTGGGTGTGGGGAGTGAACGCAGAGGGGCCTGGGGAACGTGTGCCAGAGGATCGTGACCAGAGCCAAGGCACAGATCCCTCCCTCCTGTTGTAGCGCGGCAGTTGTGTGGGCGTGACTTTTGCCGACACACCGGCACACGTGCACCTGGACCCCAGACCTGCCAGAGGCAATTCTATGTTGTCGCACTGCACTATGGAGTAGGCTGGGGTCTGTGGAGGTGACTGAGTCCCATGCAAGCAGAGCGTGGTCATGGTACTGCAAACAGCTTGCAGCAGTGCACTATGTCCCAGGGCAGTTTTGAGCACAACCACCTCGCACAGCCAGACTTGCTGCAGATTCACCCTGGGTGGTTGGATATCATCCCGCCTGATGCAGGGGGGCAGTGGTGAGACCAGAATGGGATCCAGATCTCTCAAGTGAACTCCCAAGTGGACGGAAAGCCTTGCAATAAAGATCCATGACAGTAGCTATATTCCCTCCATGCTATAGGCTCTGGGGCGGAGAACTCCAATTTGGGGAATTGGCACCTGAAATATGTGGGACAGGGAGAATACAGGAAGGCCCTCATAGGTTTCACTGACTCTCTAACATTACAGCACAGACAGAATATTTCACAGGAGAGACTCTATGGGCACTCAGTGTCCCACTTAAACCCGGGGCATTGCAGGGCTACCTGCTATATCCACTCAGCAGAGGGAAGTTTCACAGAAACCTCTCCCCCAACACAGCCTGCTTCTAACAAAAAAGAAGAAGAAGAAGAAGAAGAAGAAGAAGAAGAAGAAGAAGAAGCAGCAGCAGCAGCAGCAGCAGCAGCAGCAGCAGCAGCAGCAGCAGCTGGAAGCCAGGAGCCTCTTTCTGCCAGCAAAGTTAGCAGCTTGAAGAAAGAGAGATAATCCCTTTTCAGAAGATTTAACACTGCATGGATTGTGCAAAAACACTGCTAGCCTGTGTTCTGCAATACTCACTGCATCCTTACTGTCTTCATCATTCAGATTCCACTTGTGAGAGCATACAAGTATTTTTGTGTGTATTGTTTTTTATTTTTTATTTTTCTTTATTATTATTATAATTATAATAATTGTTATTAGTTTAATTTTTTCTTGTTCTATTTTTTGGTGTGGGAATGTGTATGTGTGGTTTTTTGTTTTTCTTCTCTCTTCTTTTATTCTCTTCTTTTTTTCTATTCTCCTTCTCTTTTTCTTATTCTATCTATGTGTTTTTGTTTTAGTTAATTACTTTATCCTTAAATTTTAAACTAATTTTAATTTTGACTTTAATTTCTATTAGTCTCTGCTCTCTATCTCCTCTTTCTCCCTCTTCTGTAACCATATCCTCCCCCTTCCCATCCCCCAGAAGAGAAACACAATCTATTGCCTCCCTAGCCCCCAGTCCCTTTGGAATAGTGAATTGGAGAATGGGAAACTGAGGAGTGGAGAGCTCAGGATGAAGATAAGAGTGCCATGAGCTGATTGTCCACTAAACCTATGAGTTCTGACTAAAACCTAAGCCCATTAAGAGTCAATTAGGGCTGGTGAACTAGAGTAAAGCCCCACAGACCAGACAACTGAGGAAACGCATCACACCCAGTAGTCAACCTAGTGTCTGCGATCTCAGGGATCAGAGGGAATTGGAATGGGACAGAACTAAATTTAGAGTCTGCAGTGGATTCTTGTCTGGGGTTCTGAAACTGTAAAATATGGGGCTGAGGAGCAAAAATAAAGTGCCAGAGATTCATCACCACACAAACTCAAATGAATAACAGAGGGAGAAGTTCTGCACTTAGGAGAGATGAAATCTATTTCCTGGACCATATTATGGGCAAACAAAGTAAACCTACAAGAAACACAAATGGGCAGGATGGATCTGAAGACCCCCACAGACCAAATCCCCCCAACAAATTCTTCCAGTGAATCTCAACTCATAGAGATCTCTGAATTGGAATTCAGAGTTATGGTTATAAATATGCTAAGAGAAATCAAAACAAATACCACCAGCACCCTCAAAATCCTTGAAAAGAAGGTATCTGACCTGGAGTCCATTCTATCCTCCCAGCTAGAAATGATTAGGAAAAAATGAGCAATGATCATTGACATGCAAACTAAACTAAATGAATTGAATTCTGCAAAATAATCCTTTTCATTGAGACTGGATGAATCTGAACTAAGGATCTCTGATTCTGATGATGCCATCCAAGAATTTAAATACATACACTCAGAAATGGAAACAATGATGAAGGAATTAAAAAAGATTTCCAGGAAACCCAGGCAGAATGATAAAATGAAACTTAAGAATTCAGGGTGTTCCTGAAGGAGAGGAGAGATCCACCAGAGGTCTAGAAAAATCTAGCACATGATAGATATCCTCAAGGAAAACTTCCCAGAGATAATCCAGGATATGGATACATATACAACTGAAACATTCAGGACCCCATCCAGAGTAGATCAAAATAGGTCGTCCCCAAGACACATTATAGCTCAAATGCTTTCATTAGAAACCAGGGAGGCTATCCTGAAAGCAGCAAGGCAGAAACCTCATATTAGTTTTAAAGGAAAACCTATTAAAATCACTGAAGACTTCTCCATATCAACACTGAAAGCTAGAAAGTCTTGGACACAGGTAACTCACATCCTGAAAAAGAACAATCTCCAACCAAGATTACTATATCCAGCAAAATTATCTTTGAAAATAGAAGAGGAGTATAAGACATTTCATGATATTGATACATTCAAATGACTTGCAACCACCAAACCAGCCCTACAGAGGATTGTATATCAATTACCACACCCAGGAGAAATAAGATAAGCCTATATAGGAAACCAAAATCTTGGTTAGCTGAGATGAGTGCAATCCAAGACAGGAACAAAACGATCATGATTCATAAACCAGTAACATGTAATTATTGGATGCATAACAATAGATACTATTCAATATTGTTGATTGTTGTTGTTGATAGGTGCCGTCGAGTCGGTATCCGACTCATAGCAACCCTCATAGGGTTTTCAATGGCTGACTGTTTCGGGATTGCCTTGGGAGTGGATATAATCATTATTAATGTAAATGGTCTTAACTCACCAATTAAGAGACAGAAACTGACTGATTGGATGAAAAAACATAAACCTTCAATACGTAGTATTCAAGTAACTCATCTAACTCACAAAGACTGCAATAGACTGAGAATTAAGGGTGAGAAAACAATGCACCAAGCGGGGAGGGGGCATAAAAAAAGGAGGCATTGCAATTCTAATATCAGATAGATTAAATTTCAATCCAAAACTAATTAGAAGAGAGAAAAAAGGACACTACATTTTAGTAAATGGAACAAATCAGTCAGGAACAAATAATGCTCTTAAATATTTATGCCCCAAACACTGGGGCACCTAGCTGTATAAGACAAACTTTATAGAATATTAAGAAATTTATTGGACCAGAAACAATAATAATGGGAGACTTGAATACTGCACTTTTTTCAAGAGACAGGTCATCAAAATGAAAAATCAACAGAGAAATGTCGAATCTAATCTCTACCCTAGATCAGTTGGCTCACACAGATATATACAGAACGTTTCATCCACATGATGAGGAATGCACATTCTTCTCAGTTCAACATGGAACGTTTTCTAAGATAGATCATATGCTAGTCCATAAGAACTCCCTCAACAAATACAAAAAAGTAGAAATTATCCCCTGTTCCTTATCAGACCACAATGGAATAAAATTGGAGCTCAGGAGCAAGAATAATTCCAGAAATTTTACAAACTCATGGAGACTAAATAATACACTGCTGAATGACCAATGGGTTGTTGATGAAATCAAATTGGAATTTTAAAAATTCCTGCAATCAAATGGATGAAAACACATCCTACCAAAACATATGGAATACAGCAAAGGCAGTTTTAAGAGGGAAGTTTAAGCATTAAGTGCCTTCATCAATAAGGTAAAGAAAAGCCAAATAAATGACCTAATGATGCCTCTTAAGAAACTAGAAATCCAACAAGTCAATTCTAAAAGGAGCATCCAAAAAGAAATTACAAAATAAAGGGAGAAATATCTCAATTAGAATCTAAAGAGATAATTCAAAAATTAATAAGAACAAGAGCTGGTTCTTTGAAAAGATTAATAAAATAGACACTCCTCAGGCCAATCTGATCAAAAAGAAAAAGGAAAAAACTAACATAGTAAGGATTATGAAGGAAAAGCGTCCATAACCACTGACTACAACGAAACACAGAAAATCATCAGGGATTACTATGAGAAATTATATTCCCCAAATTATGAAAATATAGAAGAAATGGATAAATTTATTAGCACATATGACTTACCAAAACTAACCCCAGAAGACATAAGTGACCTAAACAAGCCCATTACATATTCTAAAATAGACAAGGTAATAAAAAGTCTCCCCAAAAAGAAGAGCCCGGGTCCTGATGGGTTCACAGCAGAATTTTGCCATACTTTCAAAGAAGATATAATATCTGTCTTCCTCAAATTATTCCAAAAAGTAGAAAAGGAGGGAACACTCCCAAATTTGTTCTACATATCTACCATCACCCTGATACCTAACAACCAGAAAAAGATTCATCTAATACAGAAAATTATAGGCCTATTTCCCTTATGAATTTAGATGAGAAAATCTTTAACAAAATCCTGGCAAACTGAATCCAGGAACATATTAAAAAGATTATTCACCATGATGCAGTGGGATTTGTTCCACAAATGCAAGGCTGGTTCAACATATGGAAATCCATTAATGTAATCCAACATATCAAGAAACTGGCAAACAAAAACCACATGATCATCTCCATTGATGCTGAAAAGGTCTTTGACAAAGTGCAATACCTTTTCATGATAAAAACTCTGTAGAAGATATGTATAACAGGCAAATACCTTAGTATCATAAAAGCCATCTGTGACAATCCTACAGCCAACATTATATCAAATGGAGAAAAACTGAAACCATTTCCTCTTAGATCTGGAACAAGGCAAGGATGCCCTCTCTCTCCTATTCTATTTAACATAGTAATTGAAGTCCTCACGAGGGCAACCAGACAGGAGAAAGACATCAAAGGGATACAGATTGGCAATTGTTGTGGTTGTTAGGTGCCGTCGAGTTGAGTCCAACTCATAGCGACCCTATGTACAGCAGATCGAAACACTTGCCGATTCTGTGCCAGGCAAGCGATCTTATTTATGTTTAAACCCATTGTTGTAGACACTGGGTCAATCCATCTGGTTGAGGGTTTTCCTCTTTTGTGTTGACCTGCCACTCTTCCAAACATAATGTCCTTCTCCAGGGATTGATCTCTCCTGACTACATGTCTGAAATATGTAAGATGCAGTCTGGCCATTCTTGCTTCCAAGGAGTACTCTGGTTGTACTTCTTCTAGGACAGAGTTGTTTGTTCTTTTGGCAGTCCATGGTATATTCAATAGACGTCTACAGCACCACAATTCAAAAGCATCAATTCTTTTTCTGTCTCTCTTGTTCAATAAAGAGGTCAAATTATCCTTATTTGCAGAAGATATGATTCTACACCTACAAGACCCCAAAACCTCATCCAGAAAACTTTTAGATCTAATCAACTCCTTGAGCAAAGTGGCAGGATATAAAATCAACACACAAAAATCAGTAGCTTTTCTTTATACCAACTGTAAACAGCAAGAGAAGGAAATTTCAGAAAAAAATACCTTTCACAATAGCCCACCAGAAAATTAAATACCTTGGAATCAATCTAACCAAAGACCCTTCAGATCTCTACGAGGAAAATTTCAAAACATTAAAGAAAGAAATAGTGGAGGACACTGAAAAATGGAAGGACATTCACAGCTCCTGAAGAGGGAGAATTAATATAGTAAAAATGGCTATCCTACCAAAAGCAATTTAAAGATTTAATGCAATCCCCATTAAAATTCTACTGACTGACTTTACAGAAATAGAAGAAATGATCCTAAAATTCTTATGGAATCACAAAAGACCACATATAGCCAAAACACTCTTAAGCTGCAAAACTAATGCACGTAGAATCACAATGCCTGACTTCAAGCTATACTATAGGACAGTGGTAACAAAAACAGCTTGGTACTGGCACAAAAATAGGCCTGAAGACACCTGCAACAAAACAGAAGACTGAGAAATACCTCAGCACACCTATAGCCACCTTATTTTTGACAAAGGAGCAAAGCAAGTAAACTGGAAAAAGGATAGCCTTTTCAATAAATGGTGCTGGGAAACATGGACATCGGTGAGCAGAAAAATGAAAACTGACCCGCATCTCTCAATATACATGAGAGTTAACTCAAAATGGATAAAAGATCTCAACATAAAACCAGAAACTTTAAAACTTATAGAAGGCAAGATAGGCAATACACTCCATCATATAGGCATAGGAAAGTATTTCCTTAATAAGACTCCAATTGCTTAAGAAATTGCAACAAGTATATGAATGGGATTACATGAAATTAAAAAGCTTCTGCACAGCAAAAGAAACAATTAACAGAGTCAAGGAAACCCCCACTGAATGGGAAAAAATTTTCATATCCCATACATCAGACAAAGATCTAATTACCAGAATTTATAAAAAAAACTTAAGAAAAAAATTCCCAAGAAAACAAATAACCCAATACACAAATGGGCAAAGGAACTGAATAGACAGTACTAAAATGAGGAGGTCCATAAAGCCATGAAACACATGAAAAAATGCTCAGTATCCCTAGCCATTATGGAAATGCAAATCAAAACAACTCTGAGATTTCACCTTACACCAGTAAGAATGGCCAAGATCAATAAAACAAATATCAACAAATAACAACAAATGCAAGGCTGCAGAGAAGAGGGAACACCCTTACATTGTTGATGGAGCTGTAAATTGGTCCAACCACTGTGGAAATCAAGATGGAGGTATCTTAAAAAACTAAAAATAGATCTACTGTATGACCCAGCTATAACACTATTGGGAGTTTACCCAAAGGGAGATGTGTCATCATACTACAGAGACACCTGCATCTCCATGTTCAATGCAGCACTTTTCACAATAGCAAGGATATGGAATCAACCAAAGTGCCCATCAACAGAAGAATGGATAAAAAACTATGGTACATATACAGAATGGATTGCTACTCAGCAATCAAAAAATGAAATAATGCCATTCACAGCAAAATGGATGGAATTCGAGAAAATTATTTTAAGTCAATGAACACAAACTCAGAAAGTGAAATACCACATGTTCTCACTCATACATGGGAGCTGAATTAAAATTATAAGAAAGAAAAATCCTATGCAGAGGTTGGAACATAACCAAAAAAGCTAAGAATGGTATTATTATAGATGGGCTAGAAAATTCATGTAATAGTTCTGACAAGGTAAAAAGAAAGTTCACTACAGGAAAAGTTTCTATCTTAAACAGAACTGGAACCCAAGGATATATAGAAAAATATTACCATAAAAAGACAAGCAAAGGAAAGAGAAGTCTTTAGTGGTGGGGGGGGGACAGGGAGAGGAAGCACACAAGAGGGTAAGGGGAGCTGGGCGAGGTGGCGCACGCCTGTAATCCCAGAGGCTAAGGAGGTGGAGGCGGGAGGATCGTAAGTTCGAGACTGGAGGCAGTCTCTATAATTTAACGAGACCCTGTTTCAAAAAGTAATAAGAAATGGGCTGGGGGTGCAACTCAGTGGTCCAGCACTTGCAAAGCAATGCAGACGCAAGGCTCTGGGTTCCATCCCCATTCCGGAAAAAAAAAAAAGAAGGTAGGGGGAACTTATATGTATAATGTACAACAAAATGCGTGTATGGAAATGTCACAATGAAAATCATGTCAGAATGAATCTCATTATGGTGTACATTAAAAATTTCCAATAAAAAAAGGAATCGGAGAGCTAAACAATATGATAAGCCAAATGGATTTAACAGCTTTATACATAACATTTCACCCAACAGATGCAGAATACACATTCTTCTCAGCACCACATGGAAGTTTTTCTAAAACAATGACATTTTAGGTCATAAAACAAGCCTTAATAAATGTGAGAAAATTGAATTCATTCCTTGTGTCCTATTAGACCTCAATGGAATAAAACTGGACATCAGCAGCAAGAAAAACTACAAAAAGATTACAAATGCATGGATACTGAACAACACACTTTTGAATAATCAGTAGGTAATCTAAGAAATCAGGGAGGAAGTTTCACAAATTCTAGAATCACATGAAAGTGAAAACCCAACTTACCAGAACCTTTGGGATACAGCAAATGCAGTTCTATGAGGGAAATCTATAGTGATGAGTGCTTATGTTAATAAATCAGAGAAAGCTCA
>VMDO01036281.1:0-14538 GCA_007922755.1 Pedetes capensis
ATTAGGAATTTACTTGGACTGAATCTCTTGAAATATAAACTGACTACCTGGGGAATAACAAAATTAATAATAAAACCAATAACATAGAAGGAGGTTGGTTTTTTTGTAATGTATTCAAAACTTTTTGTAAGTATTTTGAAAAGGCAAATCATAAGATAATTATTAACTTGTCATTTTTTCAACATAATACCTAGTAGTGTATCTTTGTTGCCTGATTGCTTATACTTTAAAAAGTAATAAAATTGTTTCTTTAATCTTGAAAAAGCTCTTCATATACTAAACAGTAATATTTAGTAACTCAAGTTATTGCTTTTCTCACTTGTTGAAAACCTTTTCTAACATCTTCTTATACTTCATATTGATTTTAATATACACTGATTGCCTGCCTACCTTCTTTCTTTTTTTTTTTTTTTTAAACTCCACTGGAGAGTTGAACCTGGGGCCTCCCACATGCTTTTTGCAAGTGCTCAATCACGAAGCTGTATCCCTAGTCCATTTTTTACTTTTTATTTTGAGACAGTTTCACTAACTTAATGCAGGCTGCCTCTGGCCTTGTACTTGTGATCCTTTTGCTTTCATCTCCCAAGTTGCTGAGATTAAAGTGTGCACCACCAGGCTGGGTTTTTGCTTTTGTTTGTTCTTTTCTTGTTTCTTTCTCTTTTTTCTTTCTTTTTTTCTTTTCTTTTCTTTTCTTTTTTTGTTTTTGAGACAGGGTCTCACTATATACTCCAGGCTATCCTTGAACTCACTGTGTGGACCAGGCTGGCTTCAAACTCACTTTAATCCACATGCTTCATCCTCCTGAGTGCTGAGATTACAAGCATGTGCCACCACACCCAACATCTTTTCTTCTTTCTTTTTGAGACTGAGTCTTGTTAAATTGCATGGACTGCTTTTGATCACAAATTCAGAATCCTCCTGCCACAGCCTCCCAAATCACCGGGATTATAGCCACCTAAGCTTTTATTTCTGTGTAACCAGTTTTTTCCTTTGTATAAGACTTTTCATTGTTTTTGTACTTACAGTTTTTCCCAAACATGATTGAGAGATTTTATTAGTATTTTCTAGTAACTTCCTTAGTTCTTTTTAAAATCCTTTTTTAATTAGTAAGTTTTTTAGTTAGCATACAACTTAATGGGTTTCATTATGATATTTCCATTAATGCATATCATTGTACACTGTGCATATTCACCTCACCAATTATCCTGTCATGATCACCCTCCACCCATTAATCCTATTCCTCTCCACCAATGGTGCCCCTTCTGTTTGCATGTCTTGTTGTATGTATGTATATTTTTAAATTGTGATTCTGTCTTTGAGAGCAAAGTGTGACCATTTTCTTCTCTGTCCCCCATCATGTTTTCTTGTTGCCCTGTCTCCAGTCTCTTTAGTCCCATTTCTCTTTCTACTTATTCCACCCTTCTGTTTCTCTGACATATATATTAAAATATTGATTGTATATATTGAAATCTGGGAGAAGGACCTGGCACCCATTCCCAAAAATCAATCTGCCATTGAAAACTCTATGAATAGCAGAGAAACACAATGGTGTTTCACCTGTTGTACATAGGGTCGCTATGAGTTAGATACTGACTTGAGGGCACCTAACAACAACAACAACAACAACAACAACAATATCTTGAAGTATTTTCCCCATGGTTTCCTTTGTTGCTTTTAGGTGCTATTGAGTCGTGTCTGACTCATGGCAACCCTGAGTACAACAGAACAAAGCACTCCCCAACACTGTGCCATGCCTGGCACTATTGTCTGTGGTTCTCTTCTATCCATAGGGTTTTCAGTGGTGGATTGTTCGAGATTGCCAGGTCCTTCTCTCTAGACTGCAGTACCTGGTATTCCCAGGTAGTCTCCCATCCAAGGACTTAACCAGGCTGACCCTGTTTAGCTTCTGAGATCACATGGGATCAATTGCCAGGGTCCTATGGCTGCAGACATGTTTTACTTTAGCAGTTGGAAAGTTTCAAGTCTTATGTTAGGTCTTTGATACATTTTAAACTGATTTTTGTATAGGGTAGAGAGAGGGAACTAATTTCAATCTTCTACAGGATATCCAATTTTCTCCAACATCATTTGCTGAAGAGGCTGTCTTTTCTCTAACATGTTTTTGACACCTTTGATGAACATCAGATGGCTGTAGCTGCATGGATTTATTTCTGGATCCTCTGTTCTATTCCATTGGCATACATGCCTTTTTGTGCCAGTACCATGTTTTATTTTACTATGACTCTGTAGTATAATTTGAAATCATATGTTTGTATGTAAATTTGATATTGTGGTATCACTTGCATTATTCTTTCTGTTAAGGATTGTTTTAGTTATTTGTGATTCTTTTGTGCTTCCATATGAAGTTTAGGGTTGCTTTTTCTATTTCTGTGAAGAATGTCATTAGAATTTTGAAAGGGATTACACTGACTCTGGAAATTTCTTTTGGTGGTATAGCTATTTTCACAACATTAATTCTTCCAATTCATGAACATGGCAGGGCTTCTGTTTCTAATATATTCTTCAGTTTCTATTTTTAGGGTCTCAAGAGGACTTTCACTTTCTTAGTTAGGTTGATTCCTAGGTACTTAACTATCTTTGAAGCTAGAGTGAATGGGATTGTTTTTCTGGTTTTTTCCTCAGCCTGGTTATTATTGGTATATAGAAAAGCTGCTGATTTTTGCATGTTGATTTTTTTTTTTATCCTGCTACTCTGTAGAAAATGTTTATTAGTGCTAAGAGTTTTCTGGTGGAATCTTGAGGGTCTTTTAAGTATACGATCATATCATCTGTACATGGTGTAATTTGACTTCTTTCTTTCCTGTTTGATCCCTTTTATTTCTTCCTCTTATTGCTGTAGTTGAGAATTCAATTACTATATTGAGTAACAGTGGAGAGAGTAGACACTGTCTCATTCCTGATTTTGAAGGGAATGCTTTCAGGTTTTCTCCATTTAGTATCATGTTGGCCATAGGCTTTTTATATGTTGCCTTTATTATGTTGAGGTATGTTCCTTTTATTACTAGTTTCTTCAGGGCTTTTATCATGAAGGGATGTTGTACTTTGTGAAAGGCCTTTTCTGCATCTATTGAGAACATATGATTTCTGAGTCTGTTTATATGCTGTATCACATTTATTGACTTGCACATGTTGAACCATCCTTGCATTCCTGGAATCAAACCAATGTGATTATAGTATATGATCTTTATTTTTTAATTAATTAATTAATTAATTTATTTATTTATCTGCAGTACTGGGAGTTGAACCCAGGGCCTTGCACTTGCATGCTTTGCAAGTGCTGTACCACTGAACTGCACCCTCAGCCCATTTTTTTTTGCTTTTTGAGACAAGATCTTGCTAAATTACGCAGATTGCCTCTGGTCTTGAATTTGTGGTCCTCCTGCCTCTGCCTCCCAAGTAGCTGGGATTACAAGCATGAACCACCATGCCTGGCAGTGTATGATCTTTTTAATGTGTTGTTGAAGTCAATTTGCAAGTATTTTATTAAGGATTTTTGCATCTAGTTTCATCAAGGAAATTGGTCTGTACCTTTCTTTTGTTGTTGTGTCTTTATCTTGTTTTGGCATGAGAGTAATACTGGCTTCATAGATTGAGTTTGGTAGTGTTCATTCCATTTCTATTTTATGGAATAGTTTGAGGAGCATTGATGGTAATTCTTCCTTAAAGATCTTATAGAATTCAGCAGTGAATCTATCTGGTCCTGGGCTTTTCTTTGTTGGAAGACTTAAAAAAAATTTTTTTTTTCTTTGATACTGAGCATTAAACCCAGGGCCTCATTCATGCCAGAACAGTGCTCCACGACTGAGCCACACCTGTCAGCCACACTTTTTTATTTTTTATTTTGAGATACGGTCTCACTAAGTTACACAAGCTTCAAACTCTTGATCTACCTGCCTCAGCCTCCTGAGTTGCTGGGATTACAGGCATGTACTACAGTGCCTAGAGGAGACTTTATTGCTGCTTCAATTTCATCACTCATTATTGATCTATTTAAGTTGTTTATATCTTCTTATTTTACTTTTGGTAAATTACCTATATCTAGGAGTTTGCCCATTTCATCTAAATTTTCCAGTTTTTTTAATATAAATCTTCAAAGTATTCTCCAATCATCTGGATTTCATTGCTATATGTTGTAATGTCTCCTTCTTCATCTCTAATTTTATTAATTTGGGTCTTCTCTCTGTGTCTTTTGGCTAGTTTGGCTATGGGTTTGTTGATCTTGTGTATCTTTTCAGCAAACCAACTCTGTTTCATCAGTTCTTGTATTGTTTTTTCACTTTGCATTTCATTAATCTCTGCCTTTATCTCTGTTTCTTCCTGTGTATTGATTTTTGGTTTTGCTTATTCTCATTCTTCTGAGACCTTGCACTACATGGTTAAGTTATTTGAGTCCTCCCTGATTTTTTAACGTAAGCACTCACAGCTATAAATTTTCCTTAGGACTGATTTTGCTGTATCCCAAAGGTTCCTTTTGGTTGTGTTTTCATTTTCCTTTGAATCTCTATTGACTACGCTTAGCTTTACCACTTATGGGCCAGGCATGTTCTCACACACGCCTGCGACTGCTCCCCTCTTTATATCTCCTGGGATAGTTAATGTTTAAGGGATATCTGGGAGTAGGGGAAGTAAATGGGGCACTGAGGTCTGGACTGAATGACCCATCTCGGTGCTTTCATAACCTGCCCAACATTGAATACCCAGAGGGTGTGAGGAACAGCAGGGATCAGGTACTTTACTGTCACTGCACTTCAGAGTTCTAAGTTGCACAGACTGTGAACTGCATGGAAGATAGTGGCTCCAGAAGTAAAGAAGCCTGCTGGTCTCAGTTTGGGGTTGCCAGTCTCTGCAGTTCCTTTCAGGAGATGGGGTGAGCTCCTTTCCCCAGTGGGTGGGACTACCATCCACTTTGTCTAATCATCCTGCTGCCTGAAATACTCAGCATGTCAGCTTACCACCTTCTCCCACAGCTTACCCTGGAGTTAGGGCATGTTGACCCGAGGCTCACTGACTTATGACTATTCCTTGTTTTCTGGTTCCCAGGGTAGCTCTGTCTTAGACAACAGATTCCCTTTCCCTCTCAAGATGGTGCCCAGTCACAATTCTCTAAGACATGGAGAATGGCAAAATGTATGTTCTCCAATGTTGACCCTTCAATCAGGAATAGCCACTGTCTCGCTAAATCCCCCAAATGGCTCCAAAGATCTCAAGAACCGTGGCTTGTCCTATGGGGCTGCCAGTCTCTTCAGCAGGGTGGTCTGACTTACCTTTTGGATAAGGCTTCTGTTTCTCCAACCTTGGGGAGCTATGGCTGGAGATGTGCTTTGCTCACTCTCTTTTACTGCATAGTCCTCTGTGCTTTGACACTGCTCTGTCACCTCCTTTATAATTTCTGTGATTTATCAGTCTTTCTCTCTTTGGAATGGAGACTGTTCTTATCCTGACTACTTTGTTTCATCAAATCTCATGGAGGCTACTTCTAATCCACCACCCTACCAAAAGTTCTTTTCCTTTTATTTTACATTAAAGTTTTAATTCCTCTGTAATTCATTTTCATCAAAAAGTAAGGATCCAGTCAGATTTTTTTCCTAAAATAACTAGTCAATTATTATATTTATGGCATAGTCTATTTCATCACTGTTGTGTCCCATAAATGTTCTGTCTCATTATGTATTTCTTTTAACAGTGTTATACTGCTTTAGTATTTTTCGCTTTATAATTTATTCCAGTATCTGATAGGGCAGTTTCCTCTTCATTGCTGCCCTTTTTTTCCTTCAAAATTTCTTAGTTCTTTGCATGTGTTGATGCTTTCAGATTAACAGTAGAAGTTTTCTCCTTCCCTCTAAATAAGGCTTTGCAAGGGTTAGTTTGACTCACATTAAATTTATTGGTTAATTTAGGAAGAATTAAAATCTTTACAATATTGAATCTTTCATCAGATCACATGGTATGTCTCTTTACTACTACCAGCTTTTAAAACTTGATGTTTTAAAAATTGCTTTATTAATTTTTTTCATCTTGAACACAGTTTTTTTTTTCATTGGACATGGTGGTATATTATCATATATTTTAAAATGTTATGCCTTCTTTGAACTTCCAAGGAAAATTTCCTATTAATGGTATGGGATTATTTTAAATTCTTTTCAAATTAAGATTGCTTTTGTTTTTGTGCTTCTGTTTTACCAAAGGAGATTAGGTGTGTGTTCATTTAAAGTTTTTGACATCTTTAATTTTTTTATCAGAGTCATGCTAGCTTTACATAGTGAGTTAAACAATCACATAATTCTTATTGTGGACAAATTGATATAGCATAGAAGTTATTCCTTTGTAACATTAAAAGAAATTGTTAGTACTAGTGCAATTTTCTTTCCTTATTGCATTTTTTAAAGAAAATTTTTGTGTCATTTAGAATTTATTGTCAATTTCTGATTTTATAATTTAGTCTTACTTTATGATTTTTTGATAAAAACTAATAGATCTTGAAAATTTAAAAAAAATTAAAAACCTAACATCCAGTGTGATGGTTTGAATATAAAGTGTCCCCCAAAGGTCATGTGCTTTAACATTTGGTCCCAGCCAGTGGTGCTAACCTGGGAGATTATGAATCTTTTGGAATTGGGATTCTTGCTTTGTGGAATTAGCTCCCCGGGAGTAGGCCTTTGGAGGTTTTTACCTGAGGTCTGTATTTCTGGTCTCTTTCTGTTCCTGATCTGCCATGCTGTGAGACCATCTATTGTAGGCCCTGCCACTATTAAGGACTGATTCTCTTTGAGCTCCCAATTAACCTCTTCTCCCACAAGTTTCGGTTGGTTTTGCTGCTACAGTGATGACAGCTGACTAATACATCAGGCTGTGAGGATAGCCAATTTGCCATGGGTCTCTTGTGTCCTTGTAAGTTCTTGGTCTGAGCAGGGAAAACTGCTAGGCCCAATCAGCTCTGTATTACTTGGGTCATTTCTCAGGGTTGTATTTGCAGCAGCAACCTTGAAGACTGAGGTCCTGTTTCTCTTCAGGGAATGGAGAAGGAAGCAGTCTTGTTTACTGCTTGCTATAAAATGGTGATTCCTCAAGTCTAGTGTTCCTCACCTGAAACATAGACACATTGTTTATGTGTTAACCATCTAAGTTTGTATTTTCTCCCTTACTATGGGTTGTTGTTGTTAGGTGCCATCCAGTCAGTATCCAACTCATAGCAACCCTGCATACAACAAGCGAAACATTATTGTCAGTGCTACTCTGCTGTTCACAGGGTTTTCAATGGTGGATTGATATTGGGGAGTGGTTGCCAGGTCTGTCTCCCAAGCCTACAGCACCTGATGTTCCCAGGTGGTTTCCCATCCGAGTACTAACCAAGCCCAACCCTGCTTAGCTTCCGGGATCTGAGGGGATCAGATGTCCCAGGGCTACGGCTGCAGACTACTATGGGTTATGGGAAAGCATAGTGCTTACGCTGCTAGCTATGTCTTCAGCAATGAAGTCCTTTGACTTTAACCTTGGAGTTTCATGTCTTCTGCCAGATTCCACAAAAGGCTAACTTATGGGTTTATAAGTTGGGCAAAATCAGTCGTTAGACTTAAACAGTTCTTGACAATTTTAGATACCAAAGTGGGATGTTTATAACACATGGCTTGCTCAAAGAGGAAGATCAAGAGCCCCATGGATTGGAGAGAAAAAAGATCAACCCCTTAAATGTCATTACCTGTGCCCTCCTCTCTCCCTATGCTCTTGGTAGATGATAGCAGTCTTCTGATAACTGTATTAGAACTCCATTTTATCACTCATGTTCTTACAGGAAAAGGTGCCCAGACTTGACTGATTCAATGTACTGTTGTTTTAGCTCCCACATCTGAATATGCAACTGGCATTGATATTTAACATGCTTACCTATGAATGATGATGAAGTCCAGAGGGAGACTTTTTCAGGGACTATCCCATGGACTTTCCTCTCTGGGTAGTTCAGCAAAACAACAAGGAATCCCAAGAGGAGAAAGGACAATTACAAGTTTAGTTGTAGACTTAACTAACTACTGGACAGTTGAGAGACACTGTTTCGAAGTACAGCAGCACCACCTGCCTGACTTATCCACCAAGTACACCCGTTTTTTAAAAAGCAATTTTAAACTGCTGCTGAACTCTTGAGAACTGAAACTAAATGCCTGAGCCATGGATGTCTTTGTACTCCACCACTTGACATTTACATTTTGTCATAGATCAACTAGGATTCAATGACTATAAGACAGAAGGCACCTAACACACATCTCCTTGGTCAAATGGAAATGATACATTTAAAAGCACAGCTTCTTATCCCAGGTTGATCTCAGTTGTACATACAAAAGCAGCATCTCCTTGGAGCTACACACTGAAAATAAATTACATAGTCTAGTATATCAGTTTAGTTTATTCCTATAGATACATACAGTTCGGGCCCATTTTCTGGTGAGTATGAATAAATGCAGGCTGTTTAACAAGACCACAACACCAAGCTTGTGCTATTGGTGCCTGAATACACTATTATAGACAGGCAGCACAATAAAGGACTATATATTTCTGATGTTAAAGGTATCACAGCATAGCTGACTTGTGGCTTCTCCCAAAAGATGGTTGATTTGTTCTATGGCGAGGAAACTTTATAATAAGGGCCTATACACTTATGGCAAACTTAGTGTCAGATCTTTGACCCAATGCTCCATGCTCCCATTGGTGCCACATCACTATTGATACTTTTCACGACATAAGTCTAGTTAGCTAACTCTGTCCACACCACTCTGGTCCCTGGTACTAAATAGTGATATATCTTTCCAGATCATCTGGAGTCTGACAATTTTACACCTCATCTCACTGAGACCACTAATGTTATGTGAATAGTAAGTATTCATTGAACATTCCACTTTATGTGCCAGTCACAACGATTTGATTTTGTGGTACTGGAGTGTCCCAGGATTTCACCCTACCTCCTACTTCCTCCTGCTTCATATATATTAGTAGGGCAGTTTAATTTCTGAATGTGACCATCCTCAGATTTCATCTCTTAGCCACCTCCTATTATTTAAATGATCAAGATGAAAGATGCAGAGGTTAGTTAGATCTACTATGAAAATTCAGGAGTCTACCTTGGCCGTTGCTGGGTATTCTACATATTTACTTCCCCCAAAAGCACCTGGTTGGTATATTAATATAGCAGTCATATGGTTGCCCCAGTAAAAGGGGGCTTAAAGAGTTAAGAATTAAATTTTGGTTCAGCCCCCTGGATTGTTTCATTGGGATGACACAATTCCAGACCAGGAAAGAAGCCACTTTGTTTAGTCCTCCGCTCAACAAATACTATGTTGTTGTTAGGTGCCATTGAATCAGTATCTGACTCATAGAAACCCTACATACAACAGGTGAAACAGTATTATTACTACTACTCTGCTATTCATAGGGTTTTCAGTGGCTGTTTTTTGGGAGTGGGTTGCCAGATCCTCCCAAGCCTACAGCACCTGGTGGTCCCAGGTGTTCTCCCATCCAAATACTAACCAGGCCCCACCCTGCTTAGCTTCTGAGATCTGACGGGATCGGATGCCAAAGTGGTAGGGCTGCAGACATCAAATACTGTAGTGTAGCTACAACGTAAGGAAGGTAATAAGTCTTTGTAAGTTTTTTAAAAACGCCTTTATCTCCCTTGAATTTGACTCTTCCAAATGCAAGTGGAGAATAATTAGAAAATAGTGAAAATATAGATGTTGGGATGGCACACATTGATTTCATGGCTGCTGGAGGAGAACTTCAAACCCAGTACCTAGGGAGGGAATACCTTATCCTCTGAAAGGTGCAGAAAGGAGAGCTTTGACCATAGATCTAGCATAGCAGCCTGTCAAAACAATGATGTGGTCTCCCCAGGTGCATTAGCATCCCTGGGTGAAGATCTGACAGTGATATATCTTTCCAGATCATCTGCAGTCTGACAGTTTTACACCTCTTCTCACTGAGACCACTAATGTTATGTGAATAGTAAGTATTCATTGAACATTCCACCTTATGTGCCAGTTACAACCATTTGATTTTGTGGTACTGGAATGTCCCAGGATTTCACCCTACCTCTTAACCTCCTCCGGCTTCATATATATTAGTAGCGCAGTTTAATTTCTGAATGTGACCATCCTCAGATTTATGTATAAAAATGTGTCCTCATACAACCTTGTCTTGATCTTACCAATACCTATTCATATACTGCTGCTGCTTCCTGAGTAGCCTTGGCTTATCCCATGTACGGTGATTGAGGCTACAACTCCTAGGTAATCCAGGTCAAGTTTAACCAATTTTCTAAATGGAGTACCACCCTAGGGTTAAATGTTTATATTTGGAGAAAGTGGGCAAAGATTGTTTCCTGTGAGGATGATGGTTGCTTTTTGGCCCCTCTATTGCCCCTGGTAAATATTTGCAATAATAGCTAAGTCCAAGTTGGTATAAACTCTCTTGTGCTGATTATAATGGATAATATACTGGCCTTCCTGTCTGTCTAAAGTAGAATATACTATTTCCCTTGAGATTTATTCACAGTTGGCTGAATCTGAGTCCCTGGAGGCATAGTCAAGGTTAATATTGCAGATTGACTTCATTTTGCTGCTTGGGTTTCGGATGGTGGTTTGTTGTTGTTGTTAGGTGCCATCGAGTCAGTATCCGACTCATAGCGACCCTCGTAGGGTTTGCAATGGCTGTTTCAGGATTGCCTTGGGAGTGGATTGCCAGGTCCTTCTCCCATTTTTGCGGTGCTGGGAATTGAACTCTGGACCTCAGAGACTGCAGTGCAGCGCTCTACCAACTGAGCTAAATCCCAGCCTTCGGATGGTGGTGGTTGTTGTTGTTAGGTGCCATAGAGTCAGTATCTGACTCACAGCGACCCTCATAGGGTTTTCAATGGCTGACTGTTTCGGGATTGCCTTGGGAGTGGATTGCCAGGTCCTTCTCCCATTTTTGTGGTGCTGGGAACCGAACTCAGGACCTCAGAGACTGTAGCACAGTGCTCTACCAACTGAGCTAAATCCCAGCCCCTCGGATGGTGGTAGCCTTCATTAAATACTGGTTGAACAAATTCCACACATCTAGTCCCAGCATCAGAATGGCCAATGGTGTGGCATGCTTTTAAAAATTTGAGTTTCACTAAGAATTTGTTAGTCCAAGGGGTGACTCTTGAGAGTTGCCATCTTGCATTGCCCCTGAAAGTCTTTCTGCAATGTTGTGGCTCTAAGGCCCTGATTAGTTGTTTCTCAGGATTATTTTCAGCACTTTGCTGAATGACTTAATGCCTCTTCTAGTATGAAGAGCAGCTTTTTTTTTTTTTTTTTTTTTCCTTTTTCTGCAGTCCTGGGGGCTGAACCCAGGGCCTTGCGCTTGCATGCTTTACAAGTGCTGGACCACTGAGCTGCACTCCAGCGCCCCACCCCTCTTTCTTTTTTTTTTTTTTTTACTTTTTTGAGACAGGGTATCACTAAGTTACGCAGACTGCCTCTGGTCTGGAATTTGCGATCCTCCTGCCTCCGCCTTCCAAGCTGCTGGGATTATAGGCATGCGCCACTGCACCCGGCTACAAGAGCAGCTTTTTTACTGCTTATTATAAAATGATGGGTTTCCTCATGCTCAGTGTTCCTTAGTGGTGGTGTGTACCCACTGCCTGTGTAGCATTCTTGTGCGTCTTAACTTCATCCCATAGGATATGGGGCCAGAGGAAACTCATGCAAACATACTACTCCTCATGCTGCTTGGTGTGCTGCAAGTAGCAAAATACTTTGTTTATGACCCAGCATTCTTGAATTTCAGGTACCACTTCAAAGTGGTCTTGGACTTCTCAAGGACAACTGTGCTGCTACCATTTTCTTTGACTGTCCTCCCTGTCCCATGGAGGTGCTAGCATTCATTTGATCAATGCCACTTTTTGAGTGAAAGTCATACTGTACATTGTTACTGTGGTTCTATTTAACTTTGAAAAATAACACATAGATAACATGTCTTAAAGTGTGTATACATTTTTGGCATCCCCAGTACATTGTTGTTCATTAATATATTTCTGCTTGATGTAATTTGTTGTTGTTAGGTGCCATCGAGTCCGACTCATAGCGACCCTCATAGGGTTTTCAATGGCTGACTGTTTCTCGGGATTGCCTTGGGAGTGGGTTGTCACGTCCTTCTCCCGCTTGATGTAATAGATGCTCAAAAATATTGAATGCTGAATTAGTGATACAATAATTAAATGAATAAGTACATTTAATTATCCTGTTCCTTGTGATGAATTTTATATATGTGTGTTTTTCATATGTATAAATTCCATATATATGTACTTTATAGTTTGCTTTTGCTATAAACACTAGTTGAATTTCTTTGTATATATATATCTTCAAACAGTTATCTTGATTATTACATAAATTTCAAGAATTAGAATCATTAGATAAATACGTATATGTATTCAAAACTGGTACTTCAAAATTGTTCTTTAAAAAGCTGAAGGTTTTTTTGTTTTTGCTTTTGTGGTACTTGGGGGGCTGAACACTGGCTCATTCATACTTTACAAGTGCTCTACCATTGAGCAGCACCCACAGCCCCTTTTAAATTTTTATCTTGAAACAAGGTCTTGCTGTTACGCAGGCAGTCTCTGGTCTTGAACTTGTGATCCTCCTGCCTCTGCCTCCTGAGTTGCTGGGATTATAGGCAAGTACCACTGTGCTGGGCTTTGAAAGCTGAGAGTTTACGTTCCATTTCTAAACTTTTCAATACTAATTTGGATTTCCTTTTATAATTTCAGTCAATTCAATAAGTGAAAATTGTTATATTTATTTTTTGCATTACTGAGGGGGGCTAAACTCGGAGTCACATCCTGTCACTGCATCCTCAGCCCCTTTTTCATGTTTGAAATTGAGACATGGTCTCACTACGTCGCGCAGGTTGCCTGTGGCCTCCAACCTGCAGTCCTACTGCCTCTGCCTCCCATGTCACTAGGATTACAAGCATGCGCCACCACCCCAGTGCTGAAAGTTGTTATTTCTTAAATGTAATTTCTATTTTTAAAGTGTTTTCCCTGTATGGATGTAATTTTTCTACTTATGATGTGTCTAAGCAGTTTTTGACATAATTGTAATAAACTTTAAAAGGTATGTGTATATGAGGGAAGAGGGGAATAGTGCTGTCTACCACATATTCATGGGCCATGATAGGTGAGCCATGTTCTTTGTCTTGGGAAAATCTATTCCAATTCCTCTAATGTTTCTTTTTATATTCAATCTCAAGATTTACCTACTAGCATTACTTCTTTTCTTTTCCCTCCCTCCGTCCCTCCCTCTCCCTCTCTCTCTCTCTCTCTCTCTCTCTTTCTCTCTCTCTCTCTCTCTTTCTTTCTTTCTTTCTTTTTCTTTGCCTTACTGGGGGTTGAACTCAGGGCCTTGCGCTCCCAATGTTTTGTAAGTGCTATACCACTGAGCAGCACCCTCAGCCCATTTTTTTACTTTTTGAGACAGGGTCTCACTAAGTTACACAGACTGCCTCTGGTTTCAAACTTGGAATCCTCCTGCCTCTGCCTCCCAACCCGCTGGGATTACAGGCGTGTACCACCGTGCCCGGCTCTACTAGCATTATTTCATTAGCAGTCTTTGCAGTTCCCAGCAGTTTGCAGTTCCTTTGAAGAAAAATCTCAGGCTAATATTAAAATCTAAGATATCCTATGTACATTACTAAATGTATTCCTATAATACTGATTTAATAAAATCAGTTTAAAAATAATAATTCAGTTGATACATCAATGCCATTTGAGTTTTGAGTTGCAGTTAGTTTGAGAATTTTTTTTTTTAGTTTCATCCAATTTAAGAATTTTTACTTCTCTTTTCAAATGCAAAGTATGATTTAAGTATCCTTTTATCATCGTTTGTTGTTAGGTGCTCTCAAGTCAAATCTAACTCATAGTGGCCCTATGTACAACAGAGGAGACACCACCTGACACTGTGCCATGTCAGTGGCACTACTGTCAGTGCTTCTTGGCTATTCATAGGATTTTCAATGGCTGATTGTTTCAGGAGTGGAGTAGTTTGCCAGGTCCTTCTCCCAAGCACATTATTCCCAGGCACCCTCCCATCCAAGTGCTAACTAGGCCAGACCCTGCTTAGCTTCTGAGATCAGATGGGATTGGACTCCAGGTTGATAGAGACATGTTTTTTTAGCATTATTAGTAGCATCCTATAAAGAATGACAGTGAATTTGGTTTCTCTTGCACACTCATGTCTCTTTGTTAACCCTATTTGAGCTATTGAAATTGTTTCTTATGCTTTAAATATCTAGATGTTTGCAGTAACATTTAAAAAATTACACCTTGTGTTAAATATCAACAAATAAAAGTGGATGTAGGTCTAAAGTTTTTGTATTTCAATTCGTTTTATTAAAATTAAGAAGTAGAAGATCACATGTACTGTAAGAGCTAAACTGTAAACCTTTGAATGTAAGGAAGCTTAAATTGATAAAATTTTACAAAGTTGAAATAAATACAGTAAGTTGTACTAACAT
>VMDO01036282.1:0-15281 GCA_007922755.1 Pedetes capensis
TCCTCCTCCCCCCCTCCTCCTTCTTAATTTTGAGATAAGATCTCACTTAAGATACACAGGCTGCCTTTGGCCTCCAGCTTGTGATCCTCCTGCCTCAGCCCCCCCAAGGCTCTGGGATTATCCGTGTGCACCCCCAAGCCTGGCTCCATGCAGAGCTTCACGGGGGAGACACAGAGCTGGCACACAAGCTACCAAAACATAAAAGCTAGATTAGGCCCCACTGAGATGGGGTGGAATGCTTCTTTCCTTGTCATTCAAGAAGAACACCTGGCAGGTTTAACCAAGAAACACGTGAAGCCCCCGCAAGGCCACCCAAAGCGGTGAGCAGTGGCTGAAGGTCCTCAGGACACCTGGGAGGGACACTCGGAGCCGTGGCGCCAGCGCGGGAGGGCTCTGCCCGCCCTTCCTGCCCGGGACTGAGGAGCCCAGCCAGGAGTTCAGAGCACTTGCCCTGGGGGCCCTGGGTCCTACCGCGCCCCCCGGGCCTCTGTCAAGCGCAGGCAGCCTGCGAAGGACAGTAAATCTATAAGGCCACACAATCTGCCATCGGGAGGAGCTCGCTATTAAACCCCATCATGGCGACAGTGTAGGGCAAGGCCTCCACGACACGCCCTGCAGAGTCCTTGGCAAGGATGTGACACCTCGCTTGGTGCAGCCTCGCCAAGGGAGTGCAGGACCTCCAGCTGGCCATGAACTTCCCAGGGAGTAAAGCGCCCCCAAGGCCCCCACACCCCCAAACCTCTAAGCCTAACCTGAGAAGGACCGCCTTTCAGAACGCAGCAGCCAGGACCCCTCTTCTTTGCCCTGGTGCTGCTGTTTACTGTGGCGTTGCTGTGGACACGTGGCTGCTGATCCGCCCTGTAGATTTCCTCCTACGCCTTTTTTTTTTTTTTGCAGTACTGGGGGTTGAACCCAGCACCTTGCGCCTGCATGCTCTGCAAGTGCTGGACCACTGAGCTGCACCCCCAGCCCATTTTTTTACTTTTTGAGACAGGGTCTTGCTAAGTTACGCAGACTGTCTCTGGTCTCGAACTTGTGATCCTCCTGCCTCCACCTCCCGAGCCGCTGGGATGACAGGCTTGCGCCACCGTGCCCGGTTCCCTCCTACGTTTTTAGTGCACAGAGGGTGAGCATGGAGCCTGGGAGGCACAGGATTCTATCCCTTCACCTGGTTAAAAGGAAGCCACATTAAGGTCGGTGGAAATATCAAGTGCGCTTGACATTCCTGAAGGGGCCCTTATAAACCACCTCCATGGAAAAGCATGGCAGACCTCCAAGGGGTACCCGAGGATCTCTCGCCCTTGTCCTAACCCCACCACCACTTTGAGTTGGGGAAGCTGCAGCTGATCTGACAAGGACCAAAACAAGGCCTCCAACAGTGACAGGAAGCTTCTGGAAACACCCACAGCCCCAGAGCTGACAGGCTGCTCAATGAGGTACCGATGGCTCCTGTCCCAACTTTTCCTCTATTTAAACCGGAAGCTCCTGTTAGTGCCCCGAGAGCAGACTTGAGGCCAACTGTTCCTCTTTCCAATGTGCTACGGATTCAATCTCTCTCTCTGCCTTTCATCTTTAATTTGCGTTTGAGGCACTGGTGACTGAGCCTATAGTCTGGGAATTGAGGTTGCACCCTAAAAACCAGCAACAGTTTGAGGTTGTAATTCTTTTTTTTTTTTTTTTTTTTTTTTTTTGCAGTACTGGGGGTGAACCCAAGGCCTCATGCTTGCATGCTCTGCAAGTGCTGGACCACTGAGCTGCACCCCCAGCCCATTTTTTACTTTTTTTATTGAGGCAGGGCCTCACTAAGTTACGCAGACTGCCTCTGGTCTCGAACTTGCGATCCTTCTGCCTCCGCCTCCCAAGCCACTGGGATTACAGGTGTGCGCCACCGCACCCGGCTGAGGTTGTAATTCTGAACTCCTGAGATCTCAAGTCCCCAGTCGTGTTCCCCACTGACACATAAAAGTGACATTCCTTATTCATATTTCTAAGGGGTAGTGTTTGTTTATGGCAGAGAAATCCAGCAGTGGGGCACAGACGCAGGAGAACACACTAACCCGCCCAGGGGAAAATTTATTAAGAGCAAGCAAAAGCAGGGGTTGGGGGCCTAGGGTGCCTCCGCCGCTGCTGCTGCTCCCAGCTGAGTGAGGCTGGGGCTCTGTAGGCCTGGCGGGGCCTTGGTGGGCAGCATAGGCAGAGAAACTTCTGGAAAAGAAAGGAAGGGTCTGGGCACATGTCCTAGGCAGGTGGCATCTCAGGAACCTTCTGACCCTGGGGCCAGGGTGTTTCTGATGCCTGGCCACCTGGCCTCCTGGGCCTCGCTCTGACTTTGGGCCCCGTCTGTGTGGCCCTCCATTCTCCCAGTGTGCAACAGGAAATCAAAAAGTTTCACTTTTCATTATGTCAGCACTGTGTTTTAACTCCTGCTTTCTCTTTTGTGAAGTCACAACAAGCTTTTCTTGGGTCAAAAGGGGAGCAAAAATCTAGCTGAATAGTAATACGGTTCTTTCATGTATATGCAAGAAAAAGATCTTTCACACCTAGCATACATTAGCATACATTTAAATACTAATGAGTTGCAGGTCCCTGGTTTAAGAATCCCGGGAACTGTCCTAGCACACAGCTGGACAGCCCTGGGAGGCGGATCTGGGTCTGCAGGCGCCTGGAGGCTCAGGACCTGCCCAGTGCAGGCTTCAGTTCCACAGGACACTCACAGCCAGCCCCCGATGGCACACGTGTGGCCAGAAGGTAGGAGGTTCTGTCAGGAAAGAGTTTTCTCCAAGGTGAGAGATCGAAAGCCAACACAGTCCTAGGCTGGAGCTGGCTCTTCTCCACGCACAATCAAACCCACCCTCCCGTGGGACTGGCAGAAATACTTTGCCACCACCGCCTTGCTTTCCTGGGGACCTATTTGACGTAGCACGGGGCCAGTAGCTTCCCTGCTGGGGTGTCTCATGGCAGAACAGATGGTCAAAGTTCCGTGAACACTCGTGTAAAATGGGAGGATTATTGAGGATGTCACCCGCATGTGGATGACGCGCCTGTTTCCTGTGTTCACGGAGGCCTCCGGCAAGTGCTTTCTGTGCGGGCGCTGTTTCAGCTGGGCACACGCTTCGCAGCCAGGGCCAGTGTCTTGCTCCAGGTGAGCCACAGGAGGTGCCCAGGCACGTTTAAAGAGGAGGGCTCTCTTCCAGCACGGTGGTGCACACCTGTCATCCCAGTCTCTTGGGAGGCGGAGGCAGGAGGATCGCAAGTTCAAAACCAGAGGCAGTCTGAGTAACTTATCGAGATCCTGTCTCAAAAACTTAAAATATAGACTGAGGGTGCAGCTCAGTGGTCCAGCACTTGCAGAGCATGCAAGCGCGAGGCCCTGGGTTCAACCCCCAGTACCGCAAAAAAAAAAAAAAAAAAAAAAAAAGAGGGCTCTCTTTTCCTTCTCTAATGTTCTGCCACTCCGTGACGTTATGGAATAACTTCCTGGTCTTTGTGGTGGATGTCCCGCAGCAAGGTGCAGTCCTGTCACGGGGCCAGCAGAATCTTTGTTTTATTGATGATTTTCTTTCGGAGCAGTTTCGGGCTGTGTATTCCAGGCTGGTCTTGGACGCACGCTCCTGCTGCCTCACCCCTTAGTCCAGCGGTTGGGACCTAATGTTCAAGTATCTGCGTCTTGATTCCAAAGTGAGCTAGTGACAGGCCCTGGAGAGGCCACATGACTTGGTGGCCTCATCAGGTGTCTCCATCTCTCAGTATGGACCACAGAGGGCACCGTGGAGAGGTCTTCACGCTGGGGCTCCTGGTGCTTTCTCCCCAGTTTCTCTTCCCACCTGGAAGGGTCTTCACACCCACACACAGCTCTTGCTCTTGTTATTTTTTGTTTTGTTTTGTTTTGTTTTGTTTTGTTTTGTTTTGTTGTTTTGCAGTACTAGGGGTTGAACCCAGGGCCTCGTGCCTGCATGCTCTGCAAGTGCTGGACCACTGAGCTGCACCTCAGCCCATTTTTTTTTTTTTTACTTTTTGAGACAGGGTCTCGCTAAGTGATGCAGACTGCCTCTGGTCTTGAACTTGCGATCCTCCCGCCTCTGCCTCCCGAGCCGCTGGGATGACAGGCGAGCACCACCGTGCCCGGCCTGCTCTTGTTATTTTTAAGTTTGATAATTTTAAGGAATCACAAAGTAGTTTGAAATATACTTCCAGGAAAAATATTTTAAAGCTCACACTTTCAAGAGAAACCAAGTAGAACAAAGTTTATACAAAGTAAACACTTTCGGGGAAATTGAGTACTGGTCATGAACAAGCACAGTGATTCATTTTCAACGGTTTATTAAATTGGTGACCATCATCTACAGTGTGGGCTCAGATTTAGCTCAGTTGATAGAGCGCTGCTCTGCAGTCTCCGAGGTCCAGAGTTCGATTCCCAGCACCGCAAAATGGGGGAAGGACGTGGCAACCCACTCCCAAGGCAATCCTGAAACAGTCAGCCATTGAAAACCCTAGGAGGGTCACTATGAGTCGGACTGGACTCGACGGCACCTAGCAACAACATCATCTACAGTGTAGAACGTATTTTCATGTGCTCCTCTTTCCATTTCTTTAAACATAATACGTGACAACTATTATGCCGCCGTGTTCAGACCGTATAGATACCCCATAGATATTACAGAAAAGGCCACAAAGAATGAAATGCTTTGTGCGGTAGTTAAAAGCTTGAGTAAATAATTTCAAAAAGTTCTCCTGCCGTGAGCCATGCCTCTCGAACCCCAGAGCAATGCCGACCTCGAGCTCCCCTCGTGGGTGGCTCTTAAGCATCACTCTTCGCCCAGATGTTAGCCAGCAGTGACATCACGGACGCACGAGTGAGTGCTCAGGCAGGTGTTTCACGTTCACTGTCCTTAGGTTGCCCATTAAGCAGAAGTCCTGGCCAGGGCAGGTGGGAATGACGCAATCCAACGGGATTTCAGAGCGGTGTTGGGACCCTTGCTTCGCACAGTGCAGGCTGGGCCACCCTGCGGTGAGGTCAGGGACAGCTTGGCAGGCGTCTCAAGCTCGTGCTCAGTAGTGTAGCTAAGTCCGCGTGCCAATTCCCTGTGTTCTTCTAACCGTGAGTTGTTGAAAATTAGTGAGCTCTGGGGGAAACCAGGGCATCAGATGTGTCATCCCAAATGTCCCTCACTCCCTAGCAATGGAGTAAGCAGGGCATGTGAGGTGGCTGCTGTGCTCTGTAGAAGCATCCCCGCGTGCCAAGGACCTGGTCCTCGGTGGGGCTATTGAGAGGTGTCGGGGACCCTTAGGAGGCGAGGCTGGCTTGAGGACTAAAGGATTGAGGGAGCCCCGTCTCCTTCTATTTCTCTTTGCTTTCTGACTCACAGAGTGATTTGTCCAGCCACACACATCCGCTGTGATATGGCGCCCTCACAAGAGGCCCAAAGCGATGGAGTCACCTGATCTTGGACCAGAGCCTCCAGGACCTTGAGCTCAAGTCAGGCTTTTCTCTTTACAAATTCATTACCTCCGGTATTTTGTTATAGTCACGGAAAGCTGACTAGCACGGTGGGGGAAGAACGGCAGGTAGGAGGTGACCCACGCAGCAGCCTGTCTCAGCTCAGAAGAACCAGACATTCGTTCCTATGAGGCCCAACAAAACCTAATATTTCAGCCCCTTATTACTGCTGAGCCTGCAGCCATAGCCCTGTGGCATCCGATCCCGTCAGATCTCGGAAGCTAAGCAGGGTCAGGCCCGGTTAGTACCTGGGTGGGAGACCGCCTGGGAACACCAGAAGCTGTAGGCTTGGGAGAAGGACCTGGCAATCCCCTCCCAAAAATCAATCTGCCATTGAAAACCCTATGAACAGCAGAGAAGCACTGACAATAGTGTTTCCCCTGTTGTACACAGGGTTGCTATGAGTTGGATACCGACTCGACGGCACCTAACAACAACAACAACAACAAATTACTGCTGAGGGATTTATTTGGGGAACAGGAAGTTGACATTTTTCTTCTGCTGATGGACCTGGTTTGTATGCCCTAGAGCTTTGAGGAGTCCCAAGTCAAGTGCCATCTGCACTCGTGCCTACCAGGGCAGAAACAGGATCCCCGAGGGAGCAATACTCTCCATGGGATTCCAGACTCTTCTGTGGGTCCAATTATGAAAGCAGAAAGCATAAGGGAGGCGTGTATTTAACTACCAATTACAGCTTCATGCATTTAGGATCCTTAGCGTCACAAGGCTGGGATTTAGCTCAGTTGGTAGAGCACTGTGCTGCAGTCTCTGAGGTCCCGAGTTCAATTCCCAGCACCACAAACATGGGAGAAGGATGTGGAATCCACTCCCAAGGCAATCCTGAAACAATCAGCCATTGAAAACCCTATGAGGGTCACTATGAGTTGGACACGACTCGACGGCACCTAACAACAACAACAACAACAAGGGTCACAAGGAGAAAATATATAAAACCGGGTGGGATGCGCATAGACTGATTGTCAGTGAGTACTGGGATTTATTTTTAGAATGAGAATAGCTTAGGTAAAATAGCTCAGAACTACCCTGCATGGAGGGATCAACATTATTCTACTTAAAAATGAAAACAAATGGGCTCGGGTGTCACATCTGGGGGTGCTGCATGACGTGGTATAGCTTTCAATGAGCCTGGTTCTGCACATAAAGCAACTGGTTCGCCAGCAAGCATGTGTGGGGGCTGAGCAGGCTATGTCTCATGAATTGTTTTCTTGTACACGTCCAGAGGTCACACAGCTAAGATGTAATATTACAAAAACCAAGCCCATTTAAAATAAGCAGAGAGCAACTATCCCCCAAACACACACCGTGGAGGGCAGGTGGGGAGTCTAAAGCGGGCATCTTCTGTTCTATGGCAAGTAGGAATAGACCTATAATACAGTGCCCCGTAAGGTTTAATCACGGAAACTCAACAGAACACCATCGAAACCCTGACTGACTTCGGAACCTCCCCCAGAGGCTTGCGTGTTGAAGGCTTTGTTCCCAACCTGTGCAGCTCCTGAGAGGCAGCTGTAGGGAAAAATTGGGAAGAAATTGACAAAAACCCCCAAGTTGGGAAAACGGCTTTTGAATACCTGGTTTGTAAATTAGAAATCTAGGGAAAATGAAAGTAACTTGGTTGCACGTTTGTAGAAATCCCCTGAACCTGATTGGACAATTGGACTCAAAGCTGATTGGTTCAGGCCATTCTGTGGGTGAGCTATATGAGGACCTGCACTGCGGCTGCTCAATCTTTTTCAACCCTTTTCACCCAGACCATTGGCTAAGCAAGACCTTTTCACCCGCTCTCCATCTGATCACCGATGAAGCAAGAACTGTCTCCTCGTGACCACGGAGAACGCCAACAAGGGTGTTTGCCCTGGAAGGCAAAAGCGCCCTCGGCGTTCCCTTTCTCCCATCTCTGCCAGCGTCACAAGGGCCATAGGAGTCTGTGCCCCTCGCCTGAGGGTCCTGAGTGAATTGTGTTTAGTATCTGTGTGTGTGGCGGCACTGCCCGTCCAAACCTCCAGGCAGGACCGGGAGGCACGAGCCACACAGCAGCAGAGCCTTTAGGAGTCAGGGCCCAGAGGAAGGGAGTGAGGTGGCGAGGGTGTGGCTAGAAGGGGATATTGGGATCCCAGCCACTTTTTTCCTCTCCTTTGCCACCCGGTCAACGTGAACTGAAATTCCTTTCTGCCATGTGCTTCTGCCCCAAAGTTCAGCAACATCACAGGCCCAAAGCAATCGGGCTGAAAACTCCCCGACGGGGGAGCCAAAATGAGATGTCCCTCCTTGTAAGTTGATCATCTTTTGTGGCAGTTTTCCTACAGATGCAGCTCTGCACTCCAGCCCACTCCTGCCTGGACACTAGCTCGGGGTTTGCCCCACACACGACCCCGTCCTGGACATTTCCCAGGTAACCGCATGTCCAGGAGTCTTTCTCTCTGCGTGCTCTCGACCCCATCCTCACAGCGCTGATCGGTGGTTGATCTCCATCTCTTGAGAGTCACAGGAACACGTCCAGCCCTGGGAACATTGACTGGCAAACTCTTGACGGTGGTAAGGGAAATAGCTGGTGTTACCACAATGTGGTGCAAGCCTGAAATCCCAGCAGATAGGAGCCTGAGACAGGAGAAGTGTGAGTTCGAGGTCAGCTGGAGCTACGTAACAAGGCTTTGTTTCAAAAAAAAAAATGAAATGCCCGGTATTGATCATTTCTCAGGACAAGACAGCACAGCAAAAAAAGACAATAGATTTCAAAGCTGGGATCTGCTGGAAGAGTAAGCTTTGCATTGCTTTAATGCACGCTGTCTCTGTGTTGAAAATCAGGTTAAATTTTTTAAAGGTTTGTATATATCCACTTAAACGATCCACAGATTTCTTCTTAAACAGTACAAGCAAAAAATTTTTAAAGATCTGGAATTCAGACCACGTTGTTGTTGTTAAGTGCCCTTGAGTTGGTATCCGACTCATAGCAACCCTGCATACAACAGGCAAAACACTACTGTCAGTGCTTCTCTGCTGTTCATAGGGTTTTCAATGGCGGATTGATTTTTGGGAGTGGGTTGCCAGGTCCTTCTCCCAAGCCTACAGCACCTGCTGTTCCCAGACAGTCTCCCATCCAAGTACTAACCAGGCCCGACCCTGCTTAGTTTCCAAGATCTGACAGGATTTGATGCTACAGGGCTATGGCTGCAGGCAATTCAGACCACAGACATATCGTTGTAATTGGGTGAGATAAATGTTTGGGTATCCGTGTTTTAACAAAAACTTTGTCTCAAAAGTGAGCTTTTCAAAAATTTTGTCAGGAAGCTATTGAAGCTTCTGCTATGAGAGTCAGAGAGGCCACAAGGCCAGTGTCAGGCCCTGTATGTCACAGGTGAGGAAGCTTGGCCTCAAGAGGGTTGTGGCCTCAGATGCTTATTTGAGACTTAGATGCTTGTCTGAGCTTGGGCCGTGATTTGTTGCTGAACTGTGCGGTGCTGGGCTAGGCTCCACCATGCTAACAAAAAATATAAGTGTGTCCCTTGCTTGAGGGTGTCCACGTATGGGCTTATAGCAGGTTGGCAGACTTCCTGTGAAGGCCCCAACAGTAAGTCTGTTTGGCTTTGTAACCCCCTATTCCTGATGCCTGGGCTGGGCTTTAGCTCAGTTGGTAGAGCGCTGACCTGCACTTACTTTTTTTTTCCCTGCAGTACTAGGAATTGAATCCAGGGCCTCGAGCCTGCATGCTTGCAAGTGCTGAACCACTGAGCTGCACCCCTAGCCCGTTTTTTTTTTTTTGTTGTTGTTGTTGTTTTTTACTCTTTTGAGACAGGTTCTCACTAAGTCACACAGACTGACTCTGGTCTAGAACTTGCGATCCTCCCGCCTCCGCCTCCTGAGCCTCTGGGATTACAGGCGTGCGCCACCACACCCGGCGCTGCTCTGCACTTTCTGAGAACCCAGGTTTGATCCCCAGCACCGCAAACATGGGAGAAGGATGTGGCAGTCCACTCCTGAAACAATTCCGAAACAATCAGCCATTGAAAACCCTGTGACGGTCAGTGTGAGTTGTACCCGACTCCTCAGCACCCAATGACAACATTCTAGATGCCACAGTACTGTGACAATGTCCAGAGGCAATAGATAAGGAAGGACGATGCTTGTGCTCCAATCAGATTTTATTCACAAAAACATGGAGTGGGCAACACTTGGCCTGAGACCATAGTTTGCAAACACTTGGCCTAAACTGGACCTTCAACCCCATGACAGCCCAGAATCACATTTCTGCACAAACGACCACCTGGTCTGAGTGCCTCCATGTCACGGGCGTGTGTGTGTGTGTCTGTGTGTGTGTGTGTGTGTGTGTGTGTGTGTCCGTGATGTGTGTTACTAAGGAGGCTGAACCCAGGGCCACACACGCGCGCTTTGCAAGCACTGTACCATCAAGCTGGACCTGCAGCCCAGTTTTTATTTTTTATCTTGAAACAGGGTCTCGCTAAATTAACCTACTTTGCCTCTGGCCTCGAACTCACAATCTTCCTGCCCCCACCTCCTGAGTCCAGATCCCAGGCCTGTACCCACCTGTAGTTAGCTCTTTATTTTGACCCTTAACCCAATCTACTGCAGGATGCATTTCATCAATTTTCCTAACAGATCAATTATCACTGCCAATACATGTTGTTGTTGTTGTTGTTAGGTGCCGTCGAGTCGAGTCCGACTCACAGCGACCCTATGTACAGCACATCGAAACACTTGCCGATTCTGTGCCAGGCAAACGATCTTATTTATGTTGAAGCCCATTGTTGCAGACACTATGTCAATCCATCTGGTGGAGGGTTTTCCTCTTTTGCGTTTACCTGCCACTCTCCCAAACATGATGTCCTTCTCCAGGGATTGATCTCTCCTGACTACATGTCCGAAATATGTAGCATATTTACCATTTTAATTACAACACCGGCGGCCGTGGAAGCAGCTCTGGCCTGCTTGCTCTGGGTCCTCTGTGCTTGGTTCCTCTAACTCAGGAGGTGGAATCAGGACGCCTGCATCCACACGGAGAGAGTAATGCCAGGCAGGTGCTCAGTGACAGGGACGGGGCGGTGGGTCCAGCTGAAGGAGGGTGCTCCCTTCTGCCAGCCAGGAACACAAGGAGGAAGAGGCTGTGTGTGGCCCTCAGGGCTTGGTTCCATTTCCGTCACTACCAGGGGCCTGAAGAATGCCCTGGACTTCTGAGATCCCCGGCCTCGTCTCTCTACTGACGTGGCTGATGAAGAGGTGTGCCGGTGCCTTTGTCACTTCTGTGCTCTCTGACTTAAAAGCTGCATTAAAAACCAATCCAAACACCAGGCGCCATAGTTCACACCAGTAATCCCAGCCGCTAAGGCAGCAGACGCAGGAGGATCGCAGGACTGTGGAATTTAGCGAGACCTTGCCTCAAAATTTAAAGAAAATAAAAACGGGCGAGGAATACAGCCCAGTGGTGGAACACTTGCCACGTATCTGCAAGGCCCTGGATTTAACTCACAGGTATAAAAAAAAAAAAAAAAGCCAGGCACAGTGGCCTACGCCTGGGCTGCCAGCAACTCAGGAGGCAGGGGCAGGAGACTCACAAGTTCAAGACTAGAGGCAACCTGCATAACTTCAGGAGACCCTGTCTCAAGACAAAAAATTTTTAAAAAGGGTGGGGCTGGGGTGCAGCTCAGTGGTGGAGCACTTGAGTCGTGTGCTTCAAGAGTAAGGGTGTTCTACTGGGATTTAGCTCAGTCAGTCGGTAGAGTGCTGCTCTGCAGTCTCTGAGGTCCTGAGTTTGATTCCCAGCACCGTAAAAATGGGAGAAGGATGTCAGAGAGCACAGAAGTGACAAAGGCACCGGCACACCTCTTGATCAGCCATGTCAGTCGAGAGAGATGAGGCCGGGGATCTCAGAAGTCCAGGGCATTCTTCAGGCCCCTGGTAGTGACGGAAATGGAACCAAGCCCAGGCAATTCACGCCCAAGGCAATCCTGAAACAGTCAGCCATTGAAAACCCTCTGAGGGTCGCTAGGAGTCAGACACGACTCAACAGCACCTAACAACAACAACAAAGGGTGCTCTAAAAGTGTTGTTCACACAAAGTTAGGGCTACTGTCCAGCCTCTTTCTGACCCCAGTGCCCCATCTTGGGAGCCTCTCCCTGGACGTGACCCCCAGGTTTGCCATGGAGGTGTTGGAGGCATGAAAACCATGCTCTCCCTACTGCCCCATCCACTGATTTCCGTGGAGCACCGCACACCAGCTCCTATGGGCGGCTCTGCCATGAGCTGGGCTCAGAAGCCCCTGCTGGGGTCTGTTCTGGCAGGGGGGGCAATGTTTACTAAAGACACCAGGTCCCAGTAAACATTGACTTCAATTGGCCATTGACTTCTTTTATAGAAAATGCCTGGGAGCAGAGCACCTCCGCTCCCAGGGCAGGCAGCCCCCGCGAGGAAGGAGGCCGCGCGGCAGGAACTGCATCTGATGTTAAGGAGAAGAAGCTCTGCCGGGGGTTGGTCCTTCAGCCGCTGCACCCCAGGCCCTCACGGGAAAGCTCTGCTCAGACATTTCGTCCTCCCAAGAGGATTTCAGTTCCCAGAACTTTCCCCTCGGCCCTCACGATCATTAGTAACAAAATCTCACCAAGCACAGAGCTCCTTCCGTGCCAAGGTTGGAACACAGAACCACAGAGGAGAAGGGAGTCAGAGAACAGCGCCAGGGAAGTGGGCATCAGGGCCAGGCGCGGCCGCCCCGCGCACCCGTGTCTTTCGGCATGCCTGCTCTGGTCCTTCCCTCAGAGGGCCCTGCTGTGGCAGGATCCATCTGCCGTCCACCAGGCGTGACTGAGAGTGGGGCACGTGACCCCTGACCCTGTGGGGCAAGAGGCCATTCCGCAGAAAAACTTTCCCCAGGCATGAAATCAGGCAATCCTGTGCCATGAAGAAACCAAATCAGATGAATGTGGCTGGGAGAGGCAGAGAAGGTGTAAGGAACTGGTAGAGGTATTATCTGAGTTTGAGAGAAGAGTTCTGCAGACAGTGCAAAGGTCCTGGGGCAGGAATGAGCTCAAAGGGGCCAGTAAATGGTCTAAGGTGGCCATGGCAAAGGGTCAGGGGAGAGGGCAGGGCCAGATGAGAAGGGCATAGCATACCACTGTGAACATTTGGTTTCTAAGTCCTGTGGGGAGCTTGGAAGGCCATGGGGTGAGCCGTGCCACGGAAGAACTTTCTGCTGCTGTGTGGAACAGACTGCAGGTTGGCAAAGCAGCAGAGTGCGGAGAGGTGGAGTGGACTTGGCATGGCCATGGGCAGACTCAAGTCTACACTCTAGGAGGGGGCTCCACAGGGCCCTGCAGTACAGGAGCTGAGGCCAGCACCTCCCTTGGAGCCCAAAGGACAGTTTGGGACATGGCTGCACAGGAAGTCTGGGGCCGCCCTGGAATAGATTCTGTCCATTATAGTGACCATAGTGATAACAGGAGCAGATGGAGGCCAGGGTCTGAGCAAGAGACATCTCAATTCTGATTTGAAGGGGGGAAAGCTCATACCTGCTTAGAGGCCAGGGTGAGGAGGACGGCGGCTTCTGCAAAGCTGATGTGCCCGGGGCCGGGGGCTGTGGAAGCCACTCTGGTTCCCCTGCAAACCTCGCGGCTGCAGCGGGGGCCGGGGGGACCTTCCCCCTGCAGTTGGATCTGTGGAGGCAGTGTTGGTGATAAAAAGGTGAACAGCTGAGACCTGCTCCGCTGTACCTGCTCCAAGGCCGAGAGACTTGTGTACATCAGTCGTACCTGCATGCGGAGTCACCCCCCACGCCAGCTTGCTGTGCCCCTGAGGGCTCTGCTGCCTACAGCGGGGGAGCAAATGCCTGGAACCTTGCCTAGCCAAGATGAACCCCAAGGACGTCACATCATCAGCCCTGGTGGGAAGTCTGCCATAAGCTCACCTTGCCCCCAAGCCAGTCTCTGAGCCAGGGAGCATTGAACCCCGCTATGATCACAACGGCCGGCAGCTGTAGCCCTGTGGCATCCAATCCATCAGATCTCGGAAGTGAAGCAGGGGCAGGTGTGGTTTGTCCTTGGATGGAAGTCCGCCTGGGAACAGCAGGTGCTGTAGGCTTGGGAGAAGGACCAGGCAACCCACTCCCAAAAAACAGTCATTGAAAACCCTATGAACAGCAGAGAAGCACCGATAATAGTGTTTCACCTGCTGTACGCAGGGTCTCTATGAGTCAGATACCGACTCAAAGGTAGTTAATAACAATAATGGTCACAACAGGAAGGTGGTCCAGGTGCTCAAGACTTTGAGGAGGCCCCGGGCTGCCCCTGTCCCATGTAAAGGCCCACCATGATCTCAGAGGAATGTGCCCCAGGGCGGTCACCACTGGAGACAGCCGGTGCCAGGTGAACAGGGAGGACAGTCCGCAGTGTAGGGAAAAATTGGGAGGAAATTAGCAAAACTCCCAAACTGGGAAAATGGCGTTTGAATATCTGGTTTGTAAGTTAGAAATCTAGGGAAAATGAAAGTAACTTGGTTGCACGTTTGTACAAAACCCTTCCTGATTGGACAATTGGACTGAAAGCTGATTGGCTCAGGCCATTCCATGGGTGAGCTACATAAAGAGCTGCGCTGCCGCAGCTCCACCATTTTTTGGCACGGCCTTTCTGGCATCCCTTTCTGCACCTTCTCGCCTGATCCTGCCTGGACCACAGATGAGGACGCGCCTCTCCCGCTGCTCTGCCCCGAACCTTTGATGAGGAAAGAACGCTCTCCCGTCACAATCCTCAACAAGGAAAGAACCTGCTCTCCGTCTGATCACCGAGGAAGCGGCAGCTGTCTCCTCCTGACCACCGAGATGACCAACACAGGTGTTTGCCCCTGGAACGCAAAAGTGCCTGAGGCTTTTCCTTTCTCCTGTCTCCTCCAGGGTCCCGAGGGCTGCAGGAGTCTGCGCCCCTCACCTGAGGGTCCCGAGTGGACTGTGTTTAGTATCTGTGTGTGCGGCGGCGCAGCCCGTCTGAACCTCCAGGCTGGACCGGGAGGCACTTGCCCCACATAGAGTTGGCGCCCGAACGTGGGGCCCAACATAGTTGGTGCCAGAACAGGGACCCAACACGCAGCATGGAGACCCCGAGCACCGATCTTCCCATTGAGTCACGGGCAGCTGCAGCCTAGGCCAGGGCGCTAGCCAGGCCCAGAGTGGGGAGTGGGAGGGCCAAGAGGCCCGCGAGATGAGGAAGTGCGCCGTGAGCATGGCGCTCGCAGGTGACCACAGACTCGGTAACTGTACCGGGTCCTGCTGTGGTCTGCAGTGCCCAGTCGCAGCCTGGGCTCCAGGGTGACAGGAGAGGCCACGTGTGGGTCATCTTCCCCAGGTGGCCTTTCCAGGACGGCGTTTCAGGGACCCGTGCGGGACTGTGTGTGTGACCTGTGCGCCAGGTAGGGCGCCCACATGCGGTGTGGGCTTACGTGGACCGTCAGCCACGGGAGCCACAGGAACTGGGGCTTTTGGGCGAGGCCCCTGCTTAGGATGGCAGAAATGGGCACACTGCACCTACCTCATGTTGCTGCTTTTTTTTTCACTGCTTTTTTTTTTTTTTTTTTTTTTTTTTGTGGTACTGGGGGTTGAGCCCAGGGCCTCGCGCCTGCATGCTCTGCAAATGCTGGACCACTGAGCTGCGCCCCCAGCCCATTTTTTCAGTTTTTGTGACAGAGTTTCACTAAGTTACACAGACTGCCTCTGGTCTAGAACTTGCGATCCTCCTGCCTCTGGTCTCAAACTTGCGATCCTCCTGCCTCTGC
>VMDO01036283.1:0-15292 GCA_007922755.1 Pedetes capensis
TTTATCTCCCTAATATTGCCAATGCTTGAATCAGTTTTCTTCTCTGTTTATCTAAGTGTAAAAAAACATTTCTGCAATCTAATGTTAATGTGAAAAATGTCATAAAACATATTGTGTAGTCTGAGAGCATAATTATTAAAAAGTAAGAATGTCACCATTGCCTGGAACCATACCACTGTGGTGTCTGATTCCATCAGATACCAGAAGCTAAGCAAGATCGGGCCTGGTTAGTACTTGGATGGGAGACCCCTTGGGAACACCAAGTGCTGTAGGCTTGGGAGAAGGACCTGAAAACCCCCTCCTAGAAAACAATCGGCTATTGAAAACCCTGTGAATAGCAGAGAAGCACTAACAATACTGTTTCTCCTGTTGTATGTGGGGGTTGCTATGAGTCGGATGCCTACTTGATGGCACCTCACAACAACAAGAAGAAATCCATGTTACTTGGCTTAAGATTGCCATAACTGATAACCCTCCACTTCTTTTTTAGGTAATCATTTTCCCGACTTAAAATTATTTTCTTGCTTTTTCTGTATACATTTTCTGCATTTCATGCATTTTCTGTATACATTCCTACAATGCAGTGTTACCTGTTTGAATGCTATCTGTATAGAGGATACCATGTTTAAAAAAATCCTTATGGGGTGCCATGGTGCATGCCTTAATCCCAGTAACTTCTGAGGCTGAGACAACAGGATCATGAGTTTGAGGCCAGAGGCAGCCTGCTTAACCTAGGAAGGTCCTGTCTCCAAGTGAAAAATGAAAGAGGCAACTGGAGGCTCAGTTATGGTGGGGGAAAAAAATTTCCATGGGTTTTTGTTGTTGTTCAAGTTTGAAATGGAGTGAACTTTACTGGAAATTAGCTCTTTATAATGTCCAAGATGTTGGATGGTGCAAAATTTAATGTTTCCTTCGTTAATTATCTTTCACACATGGCAGTATTGCCATTGTGTTGTGAATTATATTGACCAAACAAGTTTCCTGAAAACCCTCTAACTTCGGTGGCTTTCCTTAAACACAGCAGTGCACACCACAATGTGTGGAGGTGGAGCAGTAGCCAAGCTCCTGAGAGAGCTCTACAGTATCAAGTGGGAGAAAAGATCCATGGCTTTACCATAAACCAGGTATGAGTCTGTCTTGCTTTCTCTTCATAAATGGAGGTAAGGTAACACATGCAGCTTCTGCTGGCACGTGAGGTCTTTCAGAGCTGAGGCTTCTCTTCTCATCTCTGTGACCCCAGGCCCTATTTCATGGCAGGTCCTCAACCAAACAGAGTTTGCAAATGAAATGATCCCCAGGCTTTTACTTGTACCCTTGAAGGCTGAGCATCTTTTCAGATTTTAGGAAGCAACACTTCCAACAGGGTCTTTGTAATCTTACAGTCCAATGTTTCTGCATGAAATGGTCCCCTCTGGGTGGGATCAGTAAAAGACCCAGGTCTCTGCGAGTGTTGTCATCAGATTCTTTGTTCTTATGTGGAAATGTTGTTTGCTGATCCATTTGGATCTCAGAATTCTACAGAAGAGCCTGTGGACCAATATTTCCTTGGTTAATATTAAAATGCATTTTGTTGGTTCCTATATTGTGTTTTTGGCTTAAACTTTTACACTGCTTTTTTATGTAAGGTGATAACTGAAAAATCTGCACTGCAGATACTTGGTTGTTGGCTTTGTGCTGTGCCTGATACAGAGACACACAACTTACACATTAGAAAGCCTTGGGGGCAGCTGTAACAGGAGGCGTGGTGCATGGCCATAAGAAACGTGAGGAACTTCATGCAAAGTGCTGCAGGCAAGGGAAGGAGAGCAGAGGGGAAGAGAGGGTGACGATGCTGGTGGTGGGAGAGGACAGAAATCTGGGTGAAAGTGGCATCTAAGAAAGCAAGTCATCTGTCTCTAGGCAGGACATGAGCAAGGCCAGAGTTTTAAGGGAGTTCCAGATAAGGTCCAGGCACCTTGAGTCATGAACAGGGGATCAGAGATTTGTCACGTCCCTTAAAGGCCATGCAAAGAAGTTGGATTTTTAGTACAAGTTACTGTTAAGAACGACCTTCTTCTGAATGTTGGATTCTTTTATTTTATTTTTCCCATTAAAAAAGTTGTGTTTTGACCAACCATGATTCTAGTTTTGAAAATAATTACCTGAAAGCTTTGATTAGGCATCTCACTATGTCTGCTGGTTTTTAAATACACTGATCATTTATGTAAATTTCAGTAAATTTGAAAGCGTAAGTAGTAATTTGGCAGTCCTGGATTATATGGGTATCAGCAGACCACTGTGTGCTCAATTTGTATGCCAGGGCCCCTAAGTCAGGCTCACAGCTCTGCCAGTAACTTCCTGTGGAAGAGCAGACAGGTCACTTTCATGGCCCCTGTTTGATTGTCACAGCAGGATGGTATATGATCAGGGCTGGGGTTCAACTCAGTTGGTAGAGTGTCACTCTGTGGTCTCTGAGACCCTGGGTTCAGTCCCCAGCACTGCAAAAATGGGAGAAGGCCCTGGCAACCCTCTCTGAAAACAATCTGTCATTGAAATCTCTGAATAGTGGAGAAGCAATGAGAGAGTGCCGCAATGGCACAGTGTCGGAAGTGTTTCCTTCTTCTATACGTAGGGTCTCGAGGAGTTGTACCCAAGTGGACAGTGCGTAACAACAACAGCAATGTGGTATATCATCAAAGGAAAGAGGACCAGCTGCCTCATTGGAAGGCAGGACACTTTCTTCAGTATGAAGGACGGTGGAGGCTTATTGAAGCAAGAGATGACTCCCTGAGTCCCCTCTCTTCTGCTGCCCGGTCCATGGGAAACAAGGATTCATTCGTTTCTATGGGGCATTTATACCTTCCTTGCCCTTCCTAGTATTATGAAAGCACTGGCTGCATTCATCGGATCCTCCCACTAGAGACAAGCAGCTAATGAGAACCCCAGCTTAGCCCTGAGGGCCTATACTCCACTAGATGAAGCAAAGTTTATTCCTAGGAGCAGCCTTCCACTCTGAGCATCTAAGACTCATTCCTGCATGGGCCTTCCCTCCAGGGTCATTCTGAGCATTAAATGAGGTGGTTTATGTAAAAACCAGAGACACGGCAGACCTTGAGCTTGAGTCATTATATTTAATTATATTTAAATTAATAAATCATTAACTAATTAATAATTGACAACTAGTATTAAGTAATCAGTTATATTAAATTATAAATATTTAATTATATTAAAAAGGGCACAGATACCAGGTAAATGCTGGCTCTGTGGTGATCACTGTGTAAATAGGGATGAAAATGTGTCTCTCAGTGTGTTACATGTGACATGTCTAGGATGTACCCAGCAAATAGTAGGCAATGATATAAAAAGGGTACCATCTCATCAGACTTCTTTCATTTTTGTTTCTTAATATGTTTTATTGCGCCAGACACGGTGCCGCATACCTGTAATCCTAGCGTCTCGGGAGGCAGAGGCAGGAGGATCACAAGATCGAGACCAGATGTAGTCTGCATAATTTAGTGAGATCCTGTCTCAAAAAGTTAAAAAAAAATGGGCTGAGGGTTCAGCTCAGTGGTCCAGCAAATCATGCAAGCATGAGGCCCTTGGTTCAACATCCAGTATCTCAAAAAAAAAAATTAAAAAAAAGAAATTTTTATTGGTCATCAGCCTTTTTCTCGGTATTGATTTCCTCATTTGCAAGATGAGAAAAAATAGTTCTCTCTGTGCAGAAGTTAACCAGTCTACTTAGGTTGTGCTGCTCATGATTTTCTTCTTACCACAGGTAACATCGGTTCCTGAACTGTTCCTGACCGCTGTGAAACTCAGCCATGACAGCACAGGAGCCAGATACTTACACTTAGCCAGGGAAGACACCGAAAATTTGTTCAGGTGTGTGGGGCATTTTAAGAAGATAGTCTTCGATGCTTCTGTTTAAAACATGCACATATTTTAAGTAGTCCATAATAATCTCATAAAATGAAATATTAATCTCATTAATAGTTTACTTTTATTGCTGGAGTATCCTGAAAAGATGGTATAAATTCATATTTTCCTCTGAATGTGTTAAAATTTTGTAGCCTGAATGAGGAATTTCAGACATTATAATCCAAAAATGTATTATTAAAATACTGTGATATTAAAGTGATTACTTTTAATAATCTGAGGCAGTCACATGTTGAGGAATACTGTTGGACAGTATTAAGCTTAACCATGCCATTTGGTTTATCCTTGTTTTCTTTGGTTTAGTGTACAGTTTCGCACTACTCCCATGGATAGTACTGGTGTGGCACATGTTCTTGAGCATACGGTCTTTCATGGTTCTCAGAAATACCCATGTACAGATGCTGTTCGCAAAATGAAGACCAGGTCGTTATCCAATTTTATGAATGCTTATACAGGTAAGACTGATGGCCCGAGCCAAAATCATGTTGGGTTTGCCAGACACAAACACTTGAATAGGAATAAGTGTAGAAGAATTAATCTTTACAAATCTCTGGTCTACTTGAAAGATGTTAAAATTTAATTTATTTATTTTGTGGTACTTAGGGCTTGGACTCAGGGCATTTGCAAATATTTGTAAGTGCTCTACTATGGGGCTGTACCACTAGCCCGCTTTTTATTTTTAATCTTGAGACAAGGTCTTGCTACGTAATGCATGCTGCCTCCCAAGTCACTGGAATTACAAGAGGGAGCCACTGTGGCCGGCAAAAAAACAATGTAGTTCTTTAGGGAAACGAAAGTAAGGTAAGATTATAAAACCTGGAATTTTTGAACAAAGATACTGGACGTTTTTCTGAAAATTCACAACAATTTTGGGAATATTGCTACATTAGGTGTCTACTTAGTGCTATAATGAATGTCAGTGTTGACTTTACTTTTAGGAAGTCTGAGGATGGTAAATGGGTTGATGGTGTGAAGAAAGCATTCAATGGAGGAGTGAGATTAAAGAGTAGATTAAATCAGTGTGGGTAGAGAGTGAGATCATCTTCCCTGGTGTACGAAAATCTCGATGGAGGAACTTGAACTGAATGAAGTCCACTGAGGAGTTAGTACGAGGGTCTGTTAAGGGAAGATCTGGAGTTGGGTCTGGGCAGGTTGCGGCTCTGAGTGATGAGCTGAGGTGGGTAATGCAGCCTGGATCTGGAGCACGTAACTGCTACCTTCTGTTCTGCTGATACTTAAAACTTACTATACCAGGGAGGTGAGACTCAAAAGTAAATCATCTTTGTAGGAATCTATCTCTTGTATTTTAAAATCCTGCTTTTCATTTTCACGCAGTTAGTGATTTAACCCTGTATCCATTTGCCACACAAAATCCCACGGATTTTCAGAACCTCCTCTCCGTGTACTTGGACGCAACCTTTTTTCCATGCTTGCGGGAACTGGATTTCTGGTACGTAATGATTCATTCATGGACTCAGATTTTTGTATGAGAGTCACTGCCATCTTTTATTTATCTACTTTGTCATTGTGTAGGCGGGAGGGATGGCGACTGGAGCACAAGGATCCGAGGGACCCCCAGACCCCCCTGATCTTTAAAGGCGTTGTCTTTAATGAGATGAAGGGATCGTTTGTAAGTGTTCATCCGTTGTGTCTGTTGTGTTAAGATCATCTTTCCCATTGTGGCATTTTGTAACCCAGCTGTGTCAAATATTGTTAACATTTAGTTATTTCCTTCAGTATTCTCACCCATTGTAATAACTTCTGCAATGAGTCAGAGTCAGGGCTGTGAGTAGAGGTCATCCGGGAGAGAAGGGCCAGGCTTCATCCTGTGCGCTCTTTGAAGGCTGCCCTGGGCTGTCCTGTTCTCTCTGAAGTGCTTCGGGTGGTCTGTGTTGTCCCTGATACAAAACCCTGGCGCTAACCTTAACCCTGCCATTGCTCTGGGGCCTTCCTGAGTGGGCAGACGTTTTCTCACCCCTCATACCCCTTTCCTATCATTATTTCCAAGGCATCTTCAAACCCCCTTACTCGTGTGCATATGGCTGGTGGGCCAAAGGAATGTGAGTGCATCCGTCCTTTTCCCACTGTCCCGGTCTTGAGTTCTGCTGTTTTTCCCCCAGGGCACATTGAGAAGCACATTGCTCCTCTCTGAGAGAGCCAGGCTTGGGTCCCCTGTACAGATTAGGAGTAAACGGAATGCTAACTTAAATATGTACTGCCTGACTGGCCTTGACTATCATTAGGATGGTTTTGATTGCAAGGAATTGCAGGTGGCCCAGAAGGGGGTTAATTTCCTGGATCAGAATAGTGTGTTGTATGCCACATGTGCTTAATAATGGCTCTGAGAAACGCACTGGTGAGCAGTTTTGATGTGGAGTGAACATCATACTGGCACAAACCCAGATGTCCCGGTGTACTACACACGTAGGCCATATCCCGACATGGGACTGTTGTGTGTGTGGTCCATCATGGACAGTAATGTTGTTGTGTGGCACATGACTGTAGTTACATTTCTTTCTTTTCTCTCTCCTTCCTTCCTGCCTTCATTCCTTCCTTCCAAATTCCAGGCAGATAATACGAAGATATTCGAACAGCACCTCCAGAACAAGCTCCTTCCTGACCACACTTACTCGGTGATCTCTGGAGGTGACCCGTTGTGCATCCCAGATCTCACGTGGGAGCAGCTTAAACAGTTTCACGCCACGCACTATCACCCAAGCAATGCTAGGTAAGGTTTCCTTCTAAAGGTCTAATGGTGGATCCAGGATTGACTTGCGTGCATTCTTACGCTCAATGACATGGCTGTTCCCCTTTAGCTTAAGTACTGTGTAGATCCTGGTAAGGTTCTTTGCCTAACCTTGCCCATGTGACACTCATTTTAAATCTGTGCAGCGCTAACACTCAGATGGCACAGCACGGTGGTTGCCAGAAGCCTGTGGAGGTTCCCAGGTGGACAGTCCCAGTCCCTTGCCCTGGCTTCTGTGTCACAGCTTCATCACATGTGGAATGGGAATGCCTAGGACAGCATCCACTTTGGAGCACTGATTTTCACCATTCTTACCGAATAGAAGTAAATGGTGGATGCCTGTAATGGAACCTTACATACTTTCCAACAGGTTGCATATTTCATATATAACTAATAACACAACACTCAGGACTATATTTATAATAAATCCTAATGTAAAATCACCCTTGTGAGATAATTTTGTGTAGAAAAAAATTAAAATGTTGACTTATGAAAACATTCAAGTCCATAGAAAAGTAGATTAGAACCCTGAACCCCCAAACACCACATAAATAGATACACTTGGCTGGCATTTCTGAAATAAATGACAGGCATAATTGCTTCTCTCTTAATAGTTCTGTGGTTCTAAACTATACGAATATTTTTTTAAATAAGATAGTATTTTCACATTTTACAAAATAAAACATACTCTCTTAAAACCACCTGTTTCTTATCCTACATGCAGATCTTCTCACTATCCCCCAGATGGTAGTTTGATGGAGGTGAGGCCCGCACGTGGCATTTGTCCTTCAGCGTGTCCTCGGTGCCCTCCGCTGGAGGGCAGGCTTCCTCTGGGCTTCCTCACTCTCTGGGATGTCTGGCTCCTCCTTTGTGGTGTGATTGACCTGTCCCTGGATTTTCCAGCACTGGAGCGTGCATTCAAAGACTAGGTGGAGTCAGGTTGAGCCTTGTAACTGGAGTTCTTCTAAATGGTGCTCAGTGCTCCCTGCATCCTTCCTCAGGCCCTGTGGTGTCTGCTCATGCAGCAGTGGAGATGCTCAAGTCAGTGGGGAGCCAGGGGGATGGTCAGCCTCTGCATGGTGAAGGTCTGCTTTCTCCTGATAACCACAGGTGTCTGGTCACGGAGATGCTGGTCCCCTGTGAATGTTGATTGAATTACTCATCAGCCTATAGATGATTGTCGCCCACGTCAGTTACTTAGAGTTTGTGAAGCTTCCTCATTCTTCTTCCACATCTATTAGCTGGACTTCTTAAATAAACACAAAACCCCAAATGTAGTAAAACCCATACAAAAAACCCACACAAAAACCCAAACAAAAACCCAAGTTTTAGCTACACTTGTCAGCTGTGGCCTAGGGTTATCCTTGCAATGATGTCTGATGGGAAGGGCAGGGGGCTGCTGCTTTTCAACTCTAGTGGAAGAGATGGTGGCAAGCGCTACCTTCAGCGATGATGAAGGAGGCTTCTTTCTTTACTCTCTTTCTTGCTTTTGTGCCCTCTTTGTTTTGCTTTGGTTATTGTACCATCATGATCTCATGGAAATATTTTTGTATACCAGTATATGTACATATATATGTGTGTGTGTATGTGTGTGCATATATATATATATATATATATATATATATATATATATATATATATATTGTTGTTGTTAGGTGCTGTCCAATCGAGTCCGACTCATAGTGACCCTATGTACAGCAGATGGAAATACTTGCCGATTCTGTGCCAGGCAAACGATCTTATTTATGTTTAAGCCCATTGTTGCAGATACTGTGTCAATCCATCTGGTGGAGGGTTTTCCTCTTTTGTGTTGACCTGCCACTCTTCCAAACATGATGTCCCTCTCCAGGGATTGACCTCTCCTGACTATATGTCCAAAATATATAAGACGCAGGCTGGCCATTCTTGCTTCCAAGGAGCACTCTGGTTGTACTTCTTCTAGGACAGATTTGTTGGTTCTTTTGGCAGTCCATGGTATATTCAATAGACGTCTCCAGCACCACAATTCAAAAGCATCAATTCTTTTTCTGTCTCTCTTGTTCAATGTCCAGCTTTCACAACCATATGATGTGACTGAAAATACCATGGCATGAGTCAGACGCACCTTCGTCTTCAATGTGACATCTTTGTTTTTCAATACTCTAAAGAGATCTTTTGCCACAACTTTACCTAGAGCAATGCATCTTTTCATTTCTTGACTGCTGCTTCCGTGGGGTATTGATTATAGAGCCAAGGAAAGCAAAATCTTGGATAACCTTAATCTTTTCTCTACTTATTGTGAAGTTGCGTGCTGACCCGATATTAAGGATTTTTGTTTTGTTGATGTTTAGTCGTAACCCATATGGGCCTTCAGCCATAGCCCTATGGCATCCTATCCCATCAGATCTCAGAAGCTAAGCAGGGTCAGGCCTGCTTAGTACTTGGATGGGTGAACACCTCGGAACAGCAGGTGTTGTAGGCTGGGGAAACGGACCTGGCAACCCACTCCCAAAAATCAATCAGCCATTGAGAACCCTATGAACAGCAGAGAGGCACTGACAAAAGTGTTTCACCTGTTGTACACAGGATCGCTGTGAGCCGGATACTGACTCAAAAGAACCTAACAACATCAACACCTATATATTTGAGTTTGTGTGATCATATGGAACCTAGTTATTAATTTATTTTTTTGCTCAAATTGTCTCAACTGTGGCTCGTGGACATTCTGCTCTGTGTCTTAGTCTTCAATGACTTCTTTGGTTTCCTATCCACACCACCTTCCTGGGTACTCAGGCTCTTCCTGCTCTCACTCCTTAGTTGGTCATTTCTCAGCTGAGTTCTGTGACAAAGCACAGAGTTTGGACGCTAGGTATGCTCATTGCTACTGGATTATCCAAACCCTTCGAGTGTAGAATTTGTTACTATGTCCTGGAATATAAAATTTTAAAGTATTTTTTAGATATTAGTTATGCAAATCTTAGTCATAATGCAGACTACAATGAGGAAAAAGTTCAATTCTGGCATTGTAACCATTTTTCCTCTGATTGAATAAATGTGCTTTCTCTCTCTCTCTCTCTCTCTCTCTCTCTCTCTCTCTCTGTCTCCCTCTCTCTCTCTGTCTCGCTCCTTCCATCCCTCTCTGTCTCCATTTCTCCCTTTTTGTGAGACTAGGTCTCCTTAGATAGCTCATAGCTCAGGCTGATCTGGAACTAATGGTGTTTTTGCCTCAGCCTCCCAAGTGCTGGATTAGAGGCATGTGCCACCAACTCTGGCAATAAATTTGTTATTTTAAAAAACATTTATAATCTGAGATTTGTAGCATAAAGTTAAATGTTATCAAATTCCTAACTTTTGTCTGTCAGTCTTAAATGGATTATGATATTGCTATAGCTAATGCTATACAATATTTAAAAAATAACTCATTAGGGTTTTCTAATGCTTTTGTAGTAATATTAAAGTTAAAGGAAAGAGTCATTTTTGCTACACTTACATTTAATTACGTCAGTCTGCATGATTTGTGTTTTGTTTCAACTGCCTATCGTATTAAAAAGGCTAAAGCTTCTATTTGGTGTTCCTAGTTAAACTAAGGGAAATCAAAACATATTGCTATATGACGTTCACTTTAGTATGGAGACTGCTTGATAACAGCCGCTATAGCCAGTTTTTCATCCATTTCATGCAAAAATTCATCAGTGTTGATTTCTCATCATTTAACCCAAACTAGACTAATATAGTTTCTCAAAATTTTAGGTTCTTCACTTACGGCAATTTTCCGTTAGAACAGCACCTGAAACAAATTCACGAGGAAGCACTGAGTAAATTTCAGAAAATGGAACCAAGTACCACAGTGCCTGCCCAGCAGGCCTGGGATCAGCCTGTAAGTGCCTTGTCCAGTTTTGATCCATTGTCCTCCTGCCTGTTAAATATATTGAAATGAGGGTTTGACCTGTGACCTATTGTGAAATGTTGCGGGCTATACAGTGTAAGAAATCTTGAAGACTAAAGAAGGATTATTTGCTGAAAAGGAATGTTAACTTTGTGAAAAGCATGTCTTAGCCCATCTTATTTTCTCATGGTGCTGGGGATCAGACCCAGGGCCTGGTGCATGCTAGGCCAACAGCTCTATCACTGAGCTGCACCCTCAGCCCTTTTAGACTATGTTATGTATTCAGGTAACCTATAGCCACTTTGAAACCGCTCAGACACTTTGCCTACTTAAAACAACCCATCATTTTGCAGAGGGAATTCCAGATAACATGTGGCCTGGATTCACATGCGATGGATGCCTCTAAACAAACAACTGTCAGCGTTAGCTTTCTGTTAACAGAGTAAGTATGCATCGTTAAAGTTCATGCTGGCCAGGGACCTGTAGGAAAGTGTCCATGTTAGATGGTTAGAGAGAAATTCCACATTAATTAGCATACAACTAGGATTCAGTAGAGCTGGGATTTAGCTCAGTTGGTACAGCGACACTCTACAGTATCTGAGGTCCCGAGGTAGATTCCCAACACCGCAAAAATGTGAGAAGGACGTGGCAACCCACTTCCAAGGCAAACCTGAAACAATCTTCCATTGAAAACACTATGAGTGTGGCTATCAGTCGGACACGACTCGAGGGCACGTACCAACAACAACAAGAAGGATTCAGGAGTCCAGCAGGATTTACAAATAGAGAACAAAACATCAGCAAGGTTTTTAACCACATCACAAATGGACATGAGGGAGCATCATTTTTGGTAGCCATCTATAAGAAAAGTAATTTACTTACTGTATTTTAGAGTTACACACCTCCAAAGACTTTCTTTAAAACAGCACTTGTTCACATTTGTGGGGACACAGGCTCCTTTCAGGGGGAGAAGATGACTAGGAGCACTTACCTCAGAAAAACACACCGTACCCATGATTTTGCAATTCTATAGGTCTTGCGGAGGAGAGCAGGTTAGAACTGGTGCCTTGAACAGTGTTTGGGAAAGGAGGGAGGTGGGCTCTGCCCTCCCCACCCAAGTTTGGGCTGTGGCTCAGTGTCTGCACAGCTCAGCTGTGTTGCTCCACCTCACCATTGGTTTCTTGTCTGCTTTATGGCATTAAGGTGATGATGTAGCCATACTTGAAGTAATATATGTCGAAGGACTTGGCAAAGTGTCATGTGATGACATTTGCTATGTAGCTAAATTTTGTAGTTTGACCTTCTAAAAAGAAGAAATCCAAGAATGTAAGAAAAAAATTCTTTTGCCCATACCACTATTAAAATAAACTGTGAATTGTAAGAATTTCTAGTAGAGGTTTATTTAGAGATTGTTAGGTGCCATCGAGTCGTGTCCAACTCATAGCGACACTCATATGGTTTTCAATGACAGATTGTTTTGGGATTGTCTTGGGAGTGGATGGCCCTGCGCTTCTTTCATTTTTGCAGTGCTGGGAATCAAACCCTGGACCTCAGAGCCTGCACAGTGGCGCTCTACCAACTGAGCTTAATCCCAGCCCTTATTTGGAGATCAGAGTATTAATTTAGCCCTCCCCCCCACTTTTTTTTTTTGTTTTTGTGCTACACAGAGTTGAACCCAGGGCTTTGTATACATTGCAAGTGCTCTTCCACTGAGCTGCACCTCCAGCCCTTTTTTCATTTTTATTTTGACACATGGGCTGGCTGGTTATGCAGATAACCTCGGACCTCAAACTCGAGGTCCTTTGGCCCTTGCCTCCTGAGTCTCTAGGATTAGAAGCATGTACCCCTGCCCCCAGCTTAGTGGTGATTTTATTTTCTTCTTCTTCTTTTTTTTTTTAATTTTTTTTCATTTTTGCAGTTCTTGGGAGTATTGAACCCAGGCCCCTGCACATGCTTTACAAGTGTTTTACCACTGGGCTGCATCCCAGCCCATGTTTAATATTTTTCTTTTGAGACAAGGTCTCACTAAGTTACACAGGCTGCCTCTGGCCTCGAACTCACAACCCTCCTGCCTCAGCTTTCTGTGTCTCTGTCCTGGCTTGGTGGTGATTGTAGTGATTTATAACCAGCAATAATTTCCCCTTTGTTCTGCCCTTGTCTCTTTTCTCGGTGAAGCATCACGGACATATTTGAAGCCTTCACATTAAACCTGCTGTCTTCTCTCCTGATTGCTGGGCCCACTTCCCCCTTTTACAAAGCCTTAATTGAGTCCGGACTTGGCACAGACTTTTCTCCTAGTGTTGGGTAAGTTCTGTTGCCAGTCTAGATCAGTGGTTCTCAGTTTAGAGAAGAATTGCCTTGTCCCCTGGGACATTTGACAATGTTTGCACCATTTTTGATTGTTTAAACTGGCAGGGGTGATGTTGGTATCTAGTACAGGACAGCTCCCCGCCTATAACAGGGATCTCTGCATTAAATGATGGTTCCAGGGCAAACTATTTGTGTCTCCCGAAGCACACCTTAGGAAAGTAAATAAATAAGGAAGTAAGTAATAATAAAATAAAACTAGCTTTTGCAAAATTTCAGGTTCCCATTTGCTTGTTTCTTGTTCGAAAAATCACATCATTAAGTATTCTTGAAAGTTATGAGGTGGTAAAACTCAGCATTTCTCTATTTCTAGATTTATTGTACCATCACTCAGACGTTTAAATTGTACTGATTTTTTAAGAAATATTTAAAAGGCCATGCATGTACACTTGACCAATTATATCTGAGATGTGGCTAAACAAGAATATTGCTTTAATGAGCTGTCTTTAATGAGTCAGACCTGGAGTTTAAAGTTCTTAGTCCTGATCTTGACATAAAGCATATTAGGCATGAATGGTGAAGATGTATGGATTCTAATGCATAATGTATTCTTATATTCTAGCTATAATGACAACACAAGGGAGGCCTACTTTAGCGTTGGTCTGCAGGGGATTGCAGAGAAAGACATCCAGACTGTCAGAGACCTTATAGACAGAACCATTGACGAAGTCATTGAGTGAGTGTGGCTGTTTGTAATGATTTCCCTTAGCCTTCATTCTGGAGCGTTATGTGGGCAGAGGACGGAGCCTTCTCCACTGTTAGCTTTCTGTGTGTGTCACAAGTATATATTAGTTCAAGTCACTTGTTTGAAAATTATCTCTACTATGTTAGATTTCTGCAACTTTTCAGCACCTCCGATATTAATTTTCTTCTACAGGAAAGGATTTGAAGATGATCGGATTGAAGCGCTACTTCATAAAGTAGAACTGGAAATGAAACGTCAGTTTAAAAGCTTTGGATTTGTCCTGACAACAGTATGTGATTTCTCAGCCACCTTGGTTTTGATCTTGGTTTGCTTTTCCTTTAATTAGTGATTCTTGATAGCACGAAAAATATACATAATATTTTATTTTGGAGTAGATGCAAATTTATAGTTTTATAATTTTTTGTTTTTTTACTAGCTTACTTAGTTGGTTTTTTGATATCTCTTTATGTGAAAAAGATTTATACAGAACATTTTACGTGGAGAGGGATTAATGGCAAATGGGAATCTGTTGGTGATGATGTTTCCTGGAAGTAATGTAAACCTGTGCTTTTATTTTGTAAGAACAAAAAAGGTTTAAGATGAGTTTTTTTCCCACCAACCAAATGATGACTTAAATTTTGTCATGAGCAATCATCACTGGTGCTTTTAAATATAGAAAGTAGGATCTGAATCGAATGTCGTGCCTTTGATGTTTACCATGGCAGTGTTGAACCTGTGGGATAAAACAGTGTCTGTGTGATATGCATTGTGGTTTTCACACTCTCCCTTCTAGTACATATCTTCTTGCTGGAATCACGATGGGGATCCTGTGGAGCTCCTGCAGGTGGGAAATCAGTTAGCTAGATTCAGGCAGTGTCTTCAGGAAAATCCAACGTTTTTGCAAGAAAAAGTAAAACAATATTTTAAGGTAAGGAAATTGGAGGATTTATGTCTATACATTTGAAGTTGGACTCCTAAATAGCCAAAGTGACGTAAAGCTCATAATCTATATGAAAATCAATTTCTATTAATGAATGACTGGCGTAAGGTTTTTGTTTGTAACTGAAGTATAAGTGGTTACATGAACTTAAGTTCTGTTTTCCAGGTTGTAATGCAAGCATATAGCTGGCTTTTACTGTGAATGTATGTGTACATTTTTATGTGATTCAATTCTGTTGATGCTAGGTCATTTGTTTTCCTAGATTTCTAGGCATGTCTGCTTGGTCGAAGGTTTTCTGCCATATATGCATTACTATGGTAGAACACTTTAAAAAGTATTAATGACGTGTCAAATTGTTACCTGTTTTAAAGGGTAACTATTTTAATATGTGTCATCATTTTGGACATGGAACATGATTTAATCTTTTGGCTTCTGCTTTTTTTTATTACAAGATTTCCTTATATTCTGATTTTCGCTTTCTGTGGTATTATAATTGAGCATTTTTCGAATGTGTTTACCTATTGAAATCATAAGAGAAACATGTTAAATCACCTAAAATGTATTTTACATTAGATTTATGTCTGTTTTATCTAAATTATCTACAAAACAATGAATGAAAAACTTAGTTCCTGCCTTTACAAAGTTAATAGGATAGTGAATACTAGATAAATATTAAGACAGCATTCTTTAACTTTAAACTAAAATGAAAGACTCGTAATATTAGAAAGTGCAGTTCTTTCAACTAAGATGATACATAATGGTTGAATATTA
>VMDO01036284.1:0-15289 GCA_007922755.1 Pedetes capensis
AACTGTTTAGTAAATGTAGGTTTGTGCTTTATTTCAGACAAAGAATTTAAACAGAAAGCAGCCCATATATCCCTCTCAAATATTCACATATCCTGAAGAGTCCTTCAGTGGGAATTAGCAAGTAGATCTATTACCTTGAAAGGCATCATTCTTAGGTCCTTTGAGAAGCTTATTACTTGACAGTCAAATAACCAATAAAGCAACAGTTAGAAACACATCAAGTATGTTTAAATCTAAGAGTTCATAATAAAACTAAAAAAAAACTTACTAGTTATATATGAAGAATGCCATAAATCCCACTCATAATTTTCAAAAAGTAGAGAATATAGGAAATAAATAATACATTGATTATGACTTCCCTGTGTGATTTGTACCTCAGGGCCACTGAGTAGTTGAAGACAGGAAGTTTCTCTCTATAGAAGTTGTCTGGATAATATAAAAAGAATGATGGAATTTAGAATATTTCCCTTTTTGTGGTAATTGATAGTAGACCCTAGGCCCTTGCACATACTTTATAAGTGCTCTACCACTGAGCTGCACCCCAAGCCCATTTTTCATTTTTTCTTTGTCTTGAGACAGAGTCTTGCTAAGTACACAGGCTGCCTCTAGCCTCAAACTCTTGATCCTTCTGCCTCAGCCTCCCAAGTTGCTGGGATTGCAGGCATGCACTACCATGTCTAGCTAGGATGCTTCCATTTTGTAACTACTAATAAACTAATAGACCTAGGAAATAGCCTTCCACGGCTGTTTACATCACACAAAGAGAAATAATTAGATATTTGGAACCTCCTGTGAGAAGTATACACTACCACCTATGATGTCAACTTATCCTCTCCTCTCCACAAAAAATGCCAAACTAGAATCTGATTAAACTCTTCTGGATTGAACTACTAATATTGATTTAGAGAAAATAAAAGGGCCAGAAGAATCCAACATCATGGGAAGGGAGTCAGCAAAATCTAGACTGGAAAACTCTAAAGGAACAGCCAGCGGTATTGTCAGCAAAAATATTGTAAGGGAGGGGAGAGAAAGAGGAGGAAGAGGAGTTTGTAGATCAAAAGAGACCTAAGAGATGTATCAGCTATTGCTATATGGGGACTTTGAGTGCTGATTTAAGAATACACACTTAAAATAATGAAGACAATTGGAGAAACATGAACACTGACTGGTTATTTGATATTAAGGAATTGTGGGTTTTTTTGGTATTATGCTTAAATTTTAAAAAGTCCTTTCAGGGATACATATTGTAGCATATGTGGATGCAGTGATAGATTTGACCAAATCTATCTTTTGCTTTATAGGCAGAAGAAAAGCTCTGCCTTGTCCATTGAATTACATTGTATTCTAGTTTCTCTGTTACACTTTGAATACTCAAAAGTGTTCACTATATTCCTAGGACATGTTATTTTAAGCATTGTAAGGATCAGCTCATTGTTTTTTATTGATGCATTCATTTAACAAATGCTTGCGAGTATTCTGCATGTCAAGTCTTACTCTAGGTGCTAAGGATACACCAGTGAAGAAGACAGACAAAATAACATAAATAAGTCCATGCCTCAGTGAAGCTTACATTTCAAACAAGTGAGACATACAGTAAATGAAATAAATGAATAAATTATAAAGTGCATAATGTATTGGGAAGTGGTAAGTCATGTAGAAAATGAAGATATTGATCATAAAATTAAAGCTGATTCCTACTAAAGATTATTTTAATTTATATTTTTTGAAGTGCTCTTTCAGACTATTGCTGTGGCCTTGTGGTATTGCTGTTTTCTTTTTCATTAGATTCGATGGATGTAAAGAAGGAAAATCAAGAGAAAACTCCTCCTTCAAGCACATCTTCTGTGCAAAATGGTAAGTTTAAAAGTAGTTTCATACAATATCATTTTATTCCTCCCCCACTGTTAAAAGGAATTTTTTCTTACTGCTTTTGATACAGTCTGTGTACAGTAAACTCCTGTAAATATGAAATCTATGCAATAGAAAAGGTCAAAAAATTGTATTTTACTTTGAAAAGTGTTACTTGTGCTTTAGAGATAAATTGATATGGATTAAGTAAAATGACAACTGTGTATTTCAGTGCAAATTTTGCCAAATCATAGATTGTCTAGTTGTATTAGTCAGCTGGTATGTCGTCATGATAGAGAGACCAACTGAAGCAAACTTGTGAAAAAAAATATTTATTGGAGGTCTCACAGTCAGAGAATCAGTCCATAATGGTGGTGGGGCAGGCACCAGTAGCATGTGGCTAGGCCTATGGCAGATGACCTTTCATCTTTATGATCAGGAAGCAGATAGATCTTACTGGGACCAGGGGTCCAGGTAAAAACTTCCAAAGGTCCACCCTCAGGCAGCTGCTTCTGCAAAGCTAGAATCCCACCTCCCGAAGTTCCTATACCCTACACAGACAGTGCTGTTAACTTGGGGCTCCCAACTATAACACTAATTATTAATTACCATGTATTATCAATCTGAAATAATTGGTTATTTACTAAAAACCCTTTTGCTAACATTAGAGTCAGTGTGAAAGTTCTTTATATCATGATCACAAGACGGTTCTATTGGTAAGAGCTTAGAGACATTATGAGATCTGACAGACCTGTTCTAGAATCCTGACATTCTTACTGACTACATGTCCTTGGGCAAATCATTCAATGTTTATTAGCTTCTTTTTATTTTCTGTAGCACAAATATAATAATAGCCCTTACTTCCTGGGTCTGTTATGATTAAATAAAGAAAATGAATGTCAAACATCTCATATAAGGCCTGTTGTTGTTGTTAGGTGCTCTTGAGTTAGGTCCAACTCATAGTGACCCTATGCACAAACAGAAGGAAACACTCCCCAGCACTGTACCATGCCCAGTGCTGTATCAATGCTTCTCTGCTATTCACAGGGTTTTCAATGTCTGATTGTTTCAGGAGTGGGCTGCCAGGTCCTTCTCCCATTTTTGCAGTGCTGGGGATTGAACCCAAGGCCTCGGAGAGTGCAGAGCAGCACTCTACCAAATGAGCTAAACCTCAGCCCTTCAAAATACCTAGTACCATTTATATTACTTTCCTCATTTTAATGAAAGAACTGAGGCTGAGAAAGTGAAATGATTTGTTCGGGATCACATAGTATGAGGTAGAGGCATACTGGAGGCAGGCAGATCTAACTCCAAAGCTCATACATACATACATACATATATATATATATATATATATATATATATATATATATATATATATACACATACATACATACATATACATACACACACACGCACACATACATACATATATACATATAGTACTGGGGGTGTTGAACCCAGGGCCTCACATATGCTAGGCTCTACTGCTGAGCCATACTCCAAGCCCCTTTTGTTATTCATTTTAAGACAAGGTCTTGCTAAATTGCATAGGCTGTCTCTGGCCTTGAACCTGTGATCCAGCTGCCTCTGCCTCCTGAGTCACTGGGATTACAGATGTATACCATGGGACCTGGCTCAAAGCTCATATTCTTGACACTCTGCTAGCATGACTTTCAACACTGTGGTAGAGCTCACTTCACACCATCTGGAAGCAAAATCAAATCCTGTATTTTTAAATCTATGGTTAAGTTTTTAAAAACAAAGTGAAGAATGTTACATATATGATGTTAAATATATATATGTAATATGTATAGATACATGTAAATAAAAGAATGTTTTTATATATAATATGTGTAAATACATATATACTTATTTCATGGTGGTACACTGGAGCTAGCTCATACTGCTTGGGAGAACCAATTGTGCACATACATACCTTTCCCAATATCCTAGTTGGCACTTTACCTTGGCACCCTGCAGTCAGCTCTGGTGGTAGTATTTACACTGCAGAAAGCCACAAACACTACCAGCCAGACTTGTTTGTATTTTCCAGAAAACTGTTTTTTAAACAGTTATCAGCATTCCATTTATGTGTAAATATAATATCCTGTGAAGTATATAGTAGTTCCCCTTTATCTGTGGGGGATACATTCTCAGAACCCCCGCCCTGCCCAGAGTAGATGCCTACAACTAAGTAGTGCTGTATCCTACATATACTCTGCTTTTTCCTCATACATACATACATACCTATGGTAAAGCATGCTGCGGTTTAGCTTGGTTAGTAGAGTGCTGCTCTGCACTCTCTGAGGAGCTGAGTTTGATCCCCAACCCCACAAAAACGAGGAGAGAAGGACATGGCAGTCCACTCCAGCAATCTTGAAGCAATCTTGAAATAATCAGCCATTGAAAACCCTATGAGGGTCACTGTGAGTCAGACCTGACTCGAAGGCACCTGACAACAATAATGGTAAAGCTTAATTTATAAATAAGGCATAGTAGATTGGCAATTATAACTTACCAAGAATCTTATCAATGTTACCATCTCATTTTTTCCTTTAATTACTAAGTTGAGAATGTTCTCCTTTTCACTTAAAAAAGTAGCACTTTATGGTTTTTCTTGGGCATATCTGAATTGCCAGGATCACTACTCTTGCACTTTGGGGCCATTATTAAGTAAAATAAGAGTTACTTGAACAAGGCACTTTGATACTTCAGCAGGCAGTCTGGTATCTGAGATTGCTACTAAGTGATTAGCAGGCAAATAGCATCCACAGCATGGGCAAGGGGATGATTCACACTCTGGGGTGGAGGGGGACTATGGGAGATTTAATCACACTATTTAGAGCAGCCATACAATTTAAAACTTATGAATTGTTTATTTCTGGAATTTTCCATTTAATATTTTTTGGATTGCAGTTGATTATGGGTAACTGAAATCATAAATAAGGGGATGAGGCTAAGGATAAGGAGGGACTACTGTATATCAGCGGGCTGAGGTTTAACTCAGCTGGTATAATGCTTCTCTGCACTCTCTGAGGACCTAAGTCTGATCCCCAGCACTGCAAATAATAATAATAATAATAATAATAATAATAATAAAAATAAAAATAAATAAATAAATAAAAAGTGGGAGAAGGATATGGCAATTCACTCCAGAAGCAATCCCAAAAAACAATCAGCCATTGGAAACCCTATGAGGGTAGCTGTAAGTCTGACCCAACTCAGCGGCACCTAACAACTATTATATATCAGGAGCTGATAATACAGATTGCTCTAGAAAGGGGAACTGTCAAACCCAATATTTTTATAGTGCAGAAATTTAATGAGAATATAGGAAAACCTGTGGTTGATGAGAATTAAATTTCATATGAATTAATGGTACCTTCAGTATTACTATTAAGTCTTGTCAGTGTCTTTGACAGTCTGGGTAACATAGTGAATTGAAGTACTTTGAATTGAAATGTTCAGGCCAGGCAAAGTACACTGTTTTCTTATCTTTTCTAGCATTATAATATGCCATGAAGATTAAGAGAGAGAGGACAGCTAGAGTTTATAGAAGATATAGACCATTAAAATAATCCATATCAGTGACTGCAGTGTCTTGGTTTACTGCTTTGTTTTACCACCATCTTTTTGACACCGATGGAGATCTAAGAGTCCATTGAGAAACTACTCTAGTTTTCACATTTTCTTTTCAGAAAACATTGCAGGGGTAAAATTCTATTAGATACCTCATACCTAAATATCTTTAGCTCCACAATGAAAAACAAAGTGCTTTCACATTAATGGGATGAAATGGTGCAAACACACTTCTTTAATAAATGTATATTAAAGACAGATGAATAGACTTTGCTATTACTCTATAAAAATTCTTTTAGTTATTTCTAGTATCCACTATTTTAGCATTGGGGATCAAACCTAGAGTCTCACAAATGCTAGGCAAGCATTCTACTACTGAGCCACACCCCCAGCCCACACTTTAGAGTCACTATGCTTTAATCTTCAATTCATTGAGATGATCTGGGTTGTAATTTATATCAGAGCCATTATTACCAGGAAGTTATTTTTTATTTCCATGCTGATGATCAAATGTAGATCAGGAAGTTTGAATTTACTCTTTAGGAAGTTTTTTTTTTTTAAAGAAATATGGAACCCACTTTATTCTGAAAGTTAGCATTCATATCATATATACAAAAAAAATTTCCTCCTATTTTGTATGTTTGCTTTTTCCAGATGATTTTCAGTGGGACAAATATTTGAAAGAGACTGGATCTGTAAGTGCTCCTTCAGAGTGCTTCAGACAGGTATGCCAAAATTTCTGTAGATTTATATATTAATGTGACCCATTACCTTGTTGAAGGGTGTCTATGTAATTGTTAGGCTCTGGTAGTGTGAGGAAAAAGTGGGATTGTGGTAGTGCCAATTAGGAGCCAAACGGTCTCTTTGTGTTCACTCATGAAGAATTCACTCTATATTAAGTATACTGAGTGAGCCCTTGTGATTGCTCATCTGGAGGGAAAGACAGACATGTAAATAAATAATAATGAGAAGTGTGATAACTCTATACTGGGAGGGCTCATAGAAGAGATGCTCTTTGAGATGGTTGGAACGAGGGGAAAAATATCCCAAGAAGAGAAAACACTCAAAACGAAGGCACGTGGGCATGAAAGAATCTGAGTATAGAGGGATGACATGGGGTAGCTGGAGCACAAAGCAGATGGAAGGAATAGTGTGCGATTGAGGTTAAAGGTGTAGGATTGTTAAAAATGCTGAGAAGCTGCACTTTATCATAGGCAGTGGTGAGCTGCTAGTTGGCTTATTTCAAGGGGAATAGCCTAATCAGTCTTATTTCAGAAGGCTACTCAAGGTGCATTTTAGAGGGTGTATTTGGGTTGCCTGGATGTGGGAAGATGAGTGAGACTAGTGATGGGTGTTGTTTTTTATTCTGGGTGTCAAGCCAAGGAGTTGGGAGATCTTTACTTGACCCTTGCTTTTGCTGGCCTCATTCATCTTGTGCTATGACTCTAACTTAAAATGTTTCCCAGGTATTCTGGTAACATAACTTTTTCTCACAGTTGATGCATTTTAACAAAATTTTATTTGTACATAGTCTAAGATACCACCAGCTAATGACTTCAAAGTTGGTATGAAATTGGAAGCCCATGACCCTCGCAACATTACTTCAGTATGTATTGCAACAGTTATTGGAATTACTGGGGCCAGATTACGTTTACGGCTGGATGGCAGTGACAATAGGAATGATTTTTGGAGACTTGTTGATTCTCCAGACATACAGCCTATTGGAACTTGTGAAAAGGAAGGAGACTTGCTTCAGCCTCCACTGGGTAAGGATAAACAGGTTTAAAAATATATTCTTACTAATGTAATCTTTAGTGGTAGTTTTAAGTGACCTTTTAAAACCCTCATAGGCATTCTTGAGAGTAGATGGTCAGACAGTTTCCATGGAGAATGCATGATGAGAGAGGAACTCAGTATTATATATTGTGGAGTTTCACTTAAGTACACATACGGCATATGTGTGCTGAAAGGTCCCATTTCAGGGCAGTGCTCATGCTAATCTTAAAATGCCCAAAGCGCTTTTATTAGATTACACATGCAGATTCAGAAACACTTCAGGGGAAGAAGTTTGTAGCATTTGATACAAGTTACATCCTGTCTTGATATTGTCCACTGAACCATTTAGCATTTTTGGTATGGGCATGAGCATAGAGGAAAGATGTGATTCCACATTCATGCTCCAGTTTCAAACTTGAGAATTTCATTATTTTTACAGTGGGAAGAAATCAAAGTGAGAGGGGTAGATGAGTCAGTATCTTTAGGTCTTGGAGAGAGAGCTCTGAATCCTGACCACTAAGACCGTCAGGGAACTTTACCTTTAGGACTTTGAAAAAGAGGAGAGGATGGAACTTTTAGCAAAGGGTTTAAGGTACAGAGCACATAGCACTCAATTTTGATCAAGCTTTCAAAAAGTGAAAAGGGAATAATTTTTCTTTTTCAAATTTAAGCATTCTATAATACTGTAGAAAATAAGTGATTAAGATGGGCACAGTGGCACACATTTATAATCTCAGCACTCAGGAGGCTGAGGCAGGAGGATCTCGAGTTCAAGGCCAGACTGGGCTACATAACAAGTTCCAAGCCAACCTGGGCTACTTAGACCCTGTCTCTAAAAAACCAAAACAAGAAAAGAAATGCTTTTATTTATTTGATCACTGTTCTGTATTCTGCATTAATGATAGTTTTATTTTGTTCGTCTTTATCATGCTAAAAATGAAAATTGTTTATTGTAAAACACAGTGAAACCAGGTGCTGTGGCACATGCTTGTAATCCCAGCAATTTGGGAGGCTGAGGCAGGAGAATCTTGAGGTCGAGCCAGGAGGATCATGGGGCTGAGGCCAGAGGCAGCCTGCATAACTTAGTGAGACCCTATCTCAACCCTATCTCAAGATAAAAAAGAAACCAAACAGGCTGAGGGTACAGCTCAGGGGTGGGTCACCCTGGGTTCAACCCCCTAGTACTGCAAAAAATGAAAAAAATAAAAATAAAAAATGGTCTGGGGTTTAGCTCAGTGGTAGAGCACTTACCTAGCATATGCTAGGCCCACTGTTCAACCTCCCCATACTGAAAAAAAAAAATCACACAATGAGAGACTGGATTTTTTTTGTTTCCTATTAGTGAAAATTTTCCCAAGAACTAGAAATTTAAGATATTAACAATAACTACTCCTTTAGAAATACTTTTCATACTGTCCTTGTTCTAATTGTTCATAACTCATTTGGTTTAAGGGCTGAGGATGTAGATCAATGGTAGAGCGTATGCTTTGTTGTTGTTGTTGTTAGGTGCCGTCGAGTCGGTATCCGACTCATAGCGACCCTCATAGGGTTTTCAATGGCTGGCTGTTTTGGGATTGCCTTGGGAGTGGATTGCCAGGTCCTTCTCCCAAGAGCATATGCTTAGCATGCGTGAATTCCCCAGCACCCCAAAAAATAGTTTAAAAGATTTTTTAAAAGGTTTGGGGTATAGCTTATTGGCAGAGTGCTTGCCTAGCACCTCTCTCCAGTTTTTTAAAAAACCAAAGATATGTTTTTGTTTTGTTTTGGGTGGGTTTGTTTGTTTGTTTGTTTTGGTGTTTTTGTTGGTTTGGTTTTTGAGGTAAGGTCTAACTTAACTACCTAGCTTATGCTGGCTTGGAATTCACAATCCTCCTGTCTCAGTCATCCTGGTGCAGGGATTACAGGCATGTGCCACCATACTTGGCTCAGAGATGTGTTATTCCAAGAAGATGGTTTAGGGTACGTGTGTGTTTTGTTTTTTGCCTTCTTTTCTTTTTACGTATCATTCACATTTTTTGTTATTTGTTGTTTATAACATTTCTCTCTTTTTTGTTGTTTATATTATTTCTTAAATTATACAGAATTCTGTATGAGAAATAAGTACAAACTTGGGGCTTAATGCTTCCCTGTTTGGATTTCATTTCTCTGTTTGCAATATGGTTATATGTTTTTGTGTTTTGTTTGAAGAAAATACAGCTATTGTACTAGCCAGATTTATGGTCATTGTTCTTTTCAAATTACTTTGTAGAGGTCATTTTATTTAAAGAATATATATAACCTATATGAATAATGCTTATCAAATTGCATATATGAAAATTGTCACAACGAAAAGCATGTCAAAATGAATCACATTATGATGTACATTAAAAATTTCTAATAAAAAAAAAAAAAAAAAAGAATATATATACCCTATATCAGTATGTGCTGATTAGTATCTTTTCATTTTTAAAAGGTGTATTTGATTCTTAGATATTACTATCATCATCATCATCATTATTAGTATTATTTTTTTGTGTGGTATTAGGGGGCTAAACCCAGGCCCTTATACATACTTTGTAGATGCTCTACCACTGAGCTGTATTCTCAGCCCCTTTTTATTATTTTTTATCTTGAGACAAGGTCTCACTAAGTTATATAGCCTGCCTCTGGTCTCTAATTTGTGATCCTCTTGCCTCTGCCTTGTAAGTTGCTGGGATTTCAGACATGTGCCACCCCACTCATCCATTAGATATTATTATTTAAAATATTTTTTAGCCTGGTGTGGTACACACCTTGTAATCTCAGCATGCAGGAGGCTGAGACAGAAGGATGATGTGGTTGAGGCTAGCCTGGGTTGCGTCGTCAATCCAGTGAGTTTGAGGCCAGCCTCTAACAATAACAGCAACCGGTCACATAGTGAGACCTTATCTCCCAGAAAATAAATAAATAAAAACAAAATATGTTTCGAAGTTTTAATATACAAACTGAAAAGTATACAAATCATAAGTGTACAATTTATAACCACCACCTAAGTCAAGAAATAGAACATTATCAGCATCCAAAAAGACCTACTCTTGCCGATCCTCAGTTATAACCTCCAGAGTTCCTAACATTATAGATTAGTTTTATCTTTTTTTGAACTTTAGTTTTTAAATTATTTGATTTGATTTGATTTGATTTTTGAGAATCTCTCTGTGTAGCTCAGGCTGGTCTGGAACTCGCTATGTAGACCAGGCTAGCCTTGAACTTGCATGATCCTCCTGCCTCAGTCTCTCAGTGTGTTGGGATTACAGGAGTGCACCACCATGCCCAGCTTTGTTTTTGAAATTTTTAATATGTACTTTAATCTCTTTTTGGTCTTTCAATCTATGTTTATCTTTGGGCAGTTGTAGAATTAAGAAAAATGTTACATTCAGAAAAATATGGTACATAATAGAATAAGCCAAGAAAGGCATAAAGACCCCATAATGATTGGTATGCAGCATTCTCCAGAGAATGCTGTTGATTTAGTATTATAAAAGATTTAATACCCCCTCCCTGTTGTTTCCTATCAACAGCCATTTCCCTAGTCAGATTAAGAGGGTTTGGTACAGGATTGTTAGAGGATGACTTTCTCTACTTTAACTTTTTTGGCATATGTTGTCCTGTTGATGAGTCTGTTGCCAGTGATTCACATGCCTCCATGTCTTATTGCATGTATACATTAGGAGTGCATGCCAATTTCTTTCCAATTATGGCATCTAGGTGAGCAGGTGTTGCATGAAACAGATTGCCCTCAGAAAACAGTAAAACTAGCAGACCTCTGCTCTCTACTGCATGTACCAGATGCTGTGATAATCTGTTGATGACATTGCTAGAAAAGGTCCCTGTTTAGTCTCATTTTGGTAGCTCCTGATACAAAGTCTGAGAAGATCATGTTTAGTATGTGTAAAGATTGCTAAGGTGAAAGCAGTCATTTTTCCTAACATTTTATGAAAAATTTCAAATATACAGAAAACATAAAAGAAATGTACAGTAAATACCCACTACCTAGATTCTACCGTTATCTACCAATATTGGCTTTATCACTTATTTATCTGCCCTGCTATTGATCTTGTCAATCTATCTTATTTTTAATGCATTTCAGAGTACGTTATTGGCAGTAGCACACTTTCCTTAAATACTTCGGCAAGTATATCAATGACTAGAATAAGTGCTTTTTTTAAGTAAAACTTATTAATTGTACTATTGTATGTGTACATTTGCTCAGATTGACAGAAAACTGTTTTTTTCCTTAAAGGGAAGAAGCCAGGGACTCTGAGGAAAAAGGGTCTAGAAGTCTTTTGAAACCTTTACTTATGCTTATGGTGTTAGTAGAATGGAAGCTGTCCTGGACTTGGGGTTGGATCACCCGTACGGTTATAGCCCATCCCCAGCATATCCATATTTATTGGTGAACACTAACTAGTGGCTTCTCTAAAATGAAAGTTTGTAGTCCTACAGTAGCATTGTTGCCAGACAGTATAGTGGGGAAAGTAGCTATAAGAAGAGAGTGCATCTGCTTCTCTTGCCTGTGTCCCAAGTCCTTAGTTATGAAAGTCATTCTCTGGGGAAGAATGGTGAGTAGAACCTATTGTACCAACTTCCTATAGTGTCACAGGGAGGTTTTTTCATGATATCTAATTTATTTTATAAAATAGGATACCAGATGAATGCATCATCTTGGCCGATGTTCCTTTTGCGGACACTAACTGGATCTGAAATGGCACCTGCAGGATTCTTTAAAAAGGTAATACAGATGTTATAAAAAGTTTCCATCAACTTGGCTATGGTTTTTTTTTAATGGGAATACTTAAATACTTTGTCTTCTCTGACATGGAAAAGCAAAAATACTTTTAAAATTATTGGATTGGCAACTATATTAGTTTGCTGTCATCACCATAACAAAGTACCACAGAATGAGTGGCTTAAACAATAAAAATTTATTTTCTCACAGTTCTGGAAGCTAGAAGCCCAAAATCAAGGTGCCTTCAAAGTTGTTTTCTGGTGAGGCCTCTCTCCTTGGTTTATAGATAGCCACCTTCTTGCTGTGTCCTCACATGGCCTTTCTCAGTGTGTGCATATCCTAGAGGTCTCTTTCTCTTGTTATATCAGTCACACTGGATTAAGGCCCTATCTCCAAATACAGTCACATAAATGGTTAATGCTTCAACATATGGATAAGGGGGCACAATTCAGTTCATAACAGTTCTTACCAAATTTATTTTCTCACTGTTCTAGAGGCTAGAAGTCTGAGATCAAAGTGTAGGAAAGATTGGTTTCTCCTGAGGCTTGTCTCCTTAGCGTGTAGATGCTGTGTTCTTGTATTTTTACTTCTATGTGTCTGTGTCCTATTTTCCTGTGCTTATAAAGGACATTTGGTCATATTGGATTAGGACCCACTCTAAGAACCTCTTTAAAGACCCTGTTTCCAAATATAGTTACTTTCTAAGGTACTGGGGGTTAGGACTTCAGCTTATGGATTTGGAGGATGATGCAGTTCAGCTTATGACAGTAAATCATAAAAAGCCTTAATTATAATTACCCACTAGTCAAATTGAATTAGTACCTCCTTTCTTGACCTTAGATAGAAAGAAGGTGCTCCAGTGGAAGCAATTGTTACTATTTTTTATTTACCTTCACAAGTGAAGCGTCCTCTCATGTTGCTGTATTAGTCATTCCTTTGGTATTGGAGAAAATGATGGTGGGCCAAAAAAAACACTTGAAAGTTAACTTGGGGAGATTTGGTTTCAGAAGTAAAGAATGTTAGAAACAGTGATCAGAAAAATTTTATTATAAGGAAATACTTACATAAAAGAGGAGAAATTCCAAAAATAGTTTGTGCTTTTGAGAAAACGTTGAAGAGTATGTTAAGAAACAATAAATGAAAGCCAAATTTTAGTTAAATTATGACTCAAAATATTGCTTTCTCTCCTGATTGTTTTTATAATCCATTAAATTTTATTATAACTATTCACACTGGGAATATTAAAAATTGATTATAGTTTTTAAAAACTTTTGAAGAAGATGAAAGATACAAGATACAGACATCAGTTAACATAGCAAAGAAAAAGTCTGTGAGTACAACTTCAAACAGCATGAATACAGAAAGTGAACTCACCCTACCAGCAAGGGACATAGGCAAACACAAGTCCTTTAGCTAGTGTAAACTACATGTGAGAATAGCTGATAAAAAAGAAACATTTAGCAGCAGTCTTTATTAAAACACCTATTAGCTTCGGCTGTGGCTTTAGAACACCAATTGGATCTATTTTACTTACCAAATTATTTATCAGCTAGTCACATTCCATATTGCATATGCATTGTCATGTGTTAATTTTTTTAAATTATAATTCATGTTTATGTATGTGGGGGAAAATCAAGTTGTATTCTTAGCTGCAGTGAATGATGCATCTCCCTTTGTGCTATCTATTCCTTCATTCCATTCTTTGCAAATAGAAGTTTTATTTGTTCTTCTAGACCTTTTCCTGTGCATTCACAAGCACACATAGGCTCTTAATATTTTTTTTAAAGTACTGGGAGTTGAACCCAAGGCCTTGCCCATGCTAACAAGGAAGTGCTCTACCTCTGAGCTGTACCCCCAGTCCCTTTTTTGTTTTCCATTTTGAGACAGGGTCTTACTGAGTTATACAGGCTGACTCTGGCCTCGAATTTGTAATCCTCTTGCCTCTACCTCCTAAATCACTGGGATTACAAGTGTGTGCCACCGCACCTGGAGGCTTATAATTTTTAAAACAAATGGAAATGTACATACTGTTCTGTAGTTTATTTTTCTCCTAAATTATCCATGTTATGGAAGCCTTTGCATTTCATCTCATGTATATTTCAAATTGAATTGTGTTCCATAGTATGGATTGTCAGATTTTAACTCCTCCCTAAGGATGGATAGTTAGGTTGTCTCTACATTCTTGTTTATGTTAGTTCTACAATGAGCATTCTTGCATTCTTGTATAGAACTTTGTGTGTAAGTGCGAATGGCTACATTCTTGGAAGTAGAATTAGATTCAGAGAGAGATGTTTTAGTGGCACTTCAGCACCTGAACTGCTCCATACCTGAGTATTTCAGTCCTCAACCACTTGCTTAGTACTCAACCACCATATTAAAACCTGTATGGAACATGACACTTACCTGTGATGTTTCCAGGAAAAAGTGTGACTTTGTATATCAATTTCAAGCAGCAAAGACCTGTCCTGGTGGCGTGTTCATGATCTTGTTCTATTTTTTAAAATATGTATATACATATGTATACCTTATGGTCATCATGGAACTGAAGAAACTTTCTGGTGCTAAAAGTGAAAGAAAGGGGAAAACAGAACAGCCATTGAATTAAAAAAGAACTTATTGCTAAATATGTGAGTGACATACATGTGTCTGAATTAGCTACACAGTATGGTGCCAAGGCCAATAAATACATTTACATTATTTCTTATGGGAAAAATGTGCTCAGTGCTCAAACTGAGCAGCACTCAATCAGCCTTCCTGAATGGGTTGTGGTTGAGTGCCAAGGTACCACTGTATTGATAAATACTATTAAATACTGCATTTCAAAGGGGTGTTCCAAGCTATTTTCAAACATTAGCATATAGACATACTTGTACCTCCACTCCACTAATATTGTATGTTATCCATCTTTTCAAATTTTGCAAGTCTTTTTGGGGAGGTGGTGGAGATAGGAATTGTATCTCATTTCAATTTGTATTACACTGGTTATCAGTGAGATTGTGCTTTTTAAATTTGTTTAATGGTCTTTTATTTTTCGACAAATTGCCTGATTATAGTCTTTGCCTGTTTTTCTCTTGAATATTTTTTCTTCTTATTGATTTGTGGGTAGCCTTTTCAGCCAAGCTTGAAACTTGGCTAAAAGCCTTCTTAAATCCTCACTCCTCCTTGACCCTGGCTTCTGGATAGCCAATTAAATAATTAGGAAGATCCATCCACTTAGCTTCCTAATTATTTCTTGGTTCTGTTTTTTTTTTTTTTTTTTTTTTTTTTTTTTTTTTTTTTTTTTTTTTTTTTTTTTTTTTTTTTTTTTTTTTTTTTTTTTTTTTTTTTTTTTTTTTTTTT
>VMDO01036285.1:0-15285 GCA_007922755.1 Pedetes capensis
TGAGATCTTTTATCCATTTTGAGTTAACTCTCGTGTATATTGAGAGATGCGGATCCACTTTCATTTTTCTGCATGTGGATGACCATGTTTCCCAGCACCATTTGTTGAAGAGGCTGTCCTTTTTCCAGTTTACTTGCTTTGCTCCTTTGTCAAAAATAAGGTGGCTATAGGTGTGTTGAGGTATATCTGGGTCTTCTATCCTGTTCCAGATGTCTTCGGGCCTATTTTCATCACAATAATTTCTAAGACTAAAAAAGCATTTCATGAAAAATTTCAACAAATTTTCAACAAACAAGATGCAAAAATTTTACTTGGCCATTCAGTTAAGGAGTAAATATCTCACTTTAATGTTTAACTTCTACAATGCAGTTGTATTTATGTTCTCTCCCTAAGGGTAAACATCTTATAAGTGCTGAGGAATAATATTGATTAAAACAATAAACATGTTTTGGAATCTGGAAATATATAGCTAAATATCTCTTTCCAATGATCATACCAATTAACTTGAACACCAGAACTTTTATCACCACCTTCATTTGCATGTGGGGAACATAATTGCAGCTGGAAGAGTAAAGAGGGGATTATATATAAATCTCTTCATGAGTCACCTTCCAGTTCTTCTGAATGCCTGATTTTAAAACAGCACTATTCTCTCAGGTTTCTGGAAAGGTAGCTAACTTTTGTACAATCTTTTCATTATTTTGGACTGTATTACATTGATGCAGATTAATTCTTCAGAGATGACTCTTCAGAGACAGTACTAAACTTTTCTTAAAATTTTGAGTGCATGATGAAAAAGTTTTGATTTTCATATCTTTTACAAAGTAGTTGAGCTAAATCTTAAACTGCTCAGAAGCCTGCAGCATCATTGAAAGAGGCACTCAAACCCTTTATTTGAATATCTGTATCATAATCTGCTAAAATGCATTGATTCTTCTGAGGATAATTGGAATTCCCTGTGACATCTGTGTAGAAAAAAACCAATTGCTGAGTTTTAAGAAATAAACTATTAAACTCTTCCATGTCTTACACAGCAAATTTTTACACACATATTTCCACTGCCATGGGAAAAAATTGTATTGGCACTTTGCAGACAGAGCAATTTCAGCTTTCTCTGGTTCCTGATCTGAGAGGAAAGAAGAGAGATTGGGGACAGGTAACAGGTACTTGGGGAGCACTGTGCTGCTGAGCAGAAGTAGGTTCCAATATCTGAAGTCTGGCTAACCATGATGTTCAGGAAGCTGTCCATTCTTGTTTCTCCAAATCGAATTGTCAGCCTTTCTTGCGTCTTCACTTCTCTAGCCTTCACTAACCTCATCAAGAGGACAAGACTTCCCCCAGGCTTCTGCTTTTACCACAGTAAGCTACTTAAGGTGGTTGAAGAATTGCAATATCTGGTGAAGTTCTCTCCTTCCTGTAAGTCCAGGAACTGAGGAATTTGCTTTGTCCATTCACTTCTGTTTAGAAAGACAATAGGAGGCACCAGATAAAATCAGATTAGATCCCTCTTCCCCAAGCTACTATGGTGTCTCCCATTCTTCTTGTCTGTTTTGTTTGTTTGTTTGTTTGTTTTGTTTGTTTGTTTGTTTTCATCTGTTCTGAGGGATTGAATCCACGGCAGTCCACCTCTGAGCTGTCCACTTAGCTTCCTTTTAAAAATGTTTTTATTCTGAGACAAGGTCTTGCTAAATTGCGTAGGCTGACTTATTCTCAAACTCACAATCCTTCTGCCTCAGCCTACAGGCTCACTGGGATAACAGGCTTGTGACACGGCTCCTAGCTTTCCCTGTCTATTTTTCTTTCTTTCCATGTCTCTCCCCCTCCACTCTTCCCCCCTCATGTAGTTATTGCTTCTCAATCAGAAAGTCCATTCCCTGCCTGTAGGTACTTTTCTCCTATGTCAGATTTTCTGGAAGCAATCAGGGAAGGCTCCAACTTATGTGACAATTGCATCTATAAGATGAACGCTGATGTTATGAGTAGCATCCCCTCCCCTTCCTGTTCAGAAAGAGTTGCTAAGTCTGACTGCTCCTAAGTCGGCGCTCCTGGGGCAAGCTTCTTCCAGATCCAAAAATGTCTAGTAGTTTGTCTTGGAAAGTTTGTGTGTGTTGGCAAGAAAGAGAAAAGGTGTGACTGCGATTTCAGACCACCAATCAGATTATTTAATTTACCTACTTCAGAGGAGAGTCTGTGTTGGAAGATGCTGCCCTCCTGTGACTGGACACAAAAATTGCTGATTTGATAATTCCTTTAAACTTGCTTCTATTTTAGGTGATATGTATATGTGTTGAGGATGTAAAGAGGATGTAAAGAGTTTTCTGATACTGATATTGTTTGGGAAAGAATAATTTGCCTTTTCAAAATGGATTCTGTGATTTAAAGTTAGGGCATCAGAAGAAAGCAGGAAGTTACCTTTTTCTATTTCTGTTGTCAGGAATCATGTTGTGCCACATTGCATGTGTTTGTGCACGTGCTAATGGAACATATTAGGTCATATGCATTTCAATAAATGTAGAAAAGACTCACTTTATTGTTATACCACAAATTGTCTCAAGACAGAAGATGAAAAAAATATATTTCTCTTTTGTCATTTAGATTTCCCTTGTAAATTATCCAGTTTAGAGCTCAGATCTATTGTCTTGTTATTTTTACATGTGCCAGCTGGGGAAACATTAATATATTAGTAAAAGTCTTATCCATCAGATATCATTCCATTTATGCATGCTTTCTTAAAACAAATGCTTGGATAGAACGGCTTCCTATTCTAGCTGATACATCCTTACTGACATGCATTTACAATATGTGATAGGAAAGGGTAAAACATGAGAATAGAAGTTAATTTAAGGAAAAATGTGTGGCTCCCATAGAATTTTGGTCAAACTTCGCACAGTATTTATTGCCCTGTGTAATAACTGCCTGTTAACTGTCTGTGCTGTTCTCATGTACCCTGTGTGTATGCCCTGTTTCATCGTCAAAAGAGGTGCCGCCATATATGATAGTTATTAGCCACATGGGGATAGCTAAATCTAAAATGAATAACATTTAAAATTTGGTTTCTCACTCATACTAGCCACATTTCAAGTGCTCAAATGTGGCTAGTGTCTATTAGACAATGCAGATGTAAAACATTGCTACCATCCCAGAAATTTCTTAGAGCTAATGTATACTGTAAGGTCTATGGAAATGAGGAGTTTTGTCCATTTTCTTTGCTGCTGTATTATAAGTGCAATCCCTGATGAATGGCAAGTGTCCAATCAATATTTATCTGTTGTTCACAAACATTCTTGGGAAGTACTCTAATGCATGGCAACTTGTGAATACTCAAATACTTACTGAATGATAAATAAAAATGTGTGTTTGCATGTATAGTGTGTCAAGATTTGTACTCACAATGTTCCAAAGCCAATCTAATGATATTTGTTTACCATGTGTCCTTCCATGAATGTGAAAATGAAAGATTAGTTGCAGCTCTTTAGAAAGGTTACCTTAGTGACTACATTAGTTTCTGTGGACTGTCCTAACAAATTACCACAAATTTCTTGTTGTTGTTAGGTGCCATTGAGTCAGTATTTGACTCATAGCGACCCTATGTACAACAGGCAAAACAGTATTGTTAATGCTTCTCTGCTATTCATAGGGTTTTCAATGGCTGATTGTTTTGGGAGTGGGTTGCCCAGTCCTTCTCCCAAGCCTACAGCACCTGGTATTCCCAGGCAGTCTCCCATCCAAGTAATAACCAAGCCTGACCTTGCTTAGCTTCCAAGATCTGATGGGTTCGGACGCTATAGTGCTATGGTTGCAGGCACCACAAACTTAGTGGGCTTAAAAATGACAAAATTTATTGTCTTATAATACTGGAGGGCAGATGTCTTAAATCCAGCACTGGATGGTCTTAGGGAGAACCCTTCCTCCATGCTTCACAGTTAGGCTCTGGTTGTCTAACTCCCACCTCTAGTTCTGTCTTCACATGGCTTTCTTATCTTTGAAAAGGACATTCGGCATTGGCTTTAAGGCCTATTTGATTGACAGTTCAAGATAATCTCTTTTTTAACTTTTAGTTTTTTAACTTTATTTCAGACAGCAGGCAAGGCACCTACATTCTAGAATATCCCCTCAACAATCATTTAACAAGTAGAAGATTACTAACATACATAAAAGGTGAAGGAGAAAAGGTCATGATTGTCTAATAAGAAACATTAGTCATCAAGTAAATTATCTTAAAAAATAGCAAACTTCCTTTTCCACTTTTTTACTGCTGGCAAAAATATAAAAAACATCACATTTAAAATCTGTAGGCTGGTACAGCACATGAAGTTTTTACATATTAAGTCCTTTAAGTAAATATATATACAAATTTAAGTTTTAATAAAAATAGGTCAAGTGTTTCCCCTTTACTTTTGGTCCACGAAAAGACCACTTCAGTAGCTGACATTAAACGTACTAATAGTAACAGGCATATCACTGAAACCAGATACACACATGTGCACATTGCATGCATATGAAATAGCTGATACTGCTGTACATAATGTCTATAACTTAATTACATGTGCAGGCTAGGGTTTGCTCAGTTGGTAGAGTGCCACACTGCACTCTCTGAAAACCCAGGTTCAATACCCCAACACCACAAAAATGGGAGAAGAATGTGGCAATCCACATTCTCCCGAAGCAATCCCAAAACAATCAGCCATTGAAAACCCTAGGAAGGTCACTACAAGTCAGACACAACGCTATGGTACCTAACAACAACGACAATTGCATATGCAAAGAATATTTACATAAATAAGGTCATCTTTACAGTTTCCAGGCATTAAGATGTGGACATATGATTTGGGGCCTATCATTCAACTCTGTGGAATTCTAATGTCTATAAGGCATTGCCAAGTAAATATATAATTGGTAGAATCTCAACACTTTAGTCCCACTAGCAGTGTTAGAAATGTGGTAGAAAAGGATAGAAAAATAAAATTGAAGGTAATATGGGAAAAACTATACAGGGCTTTGTATGTTTTACTATAGAGTTTGAACTTTGGCAGTTATAATGTTTCCCTATTATCGAAAGATAAGCAGAAAGTAATCTGATCAGATATATGTTTCATAATAACTTTAGTGGTTACATGGAAATGAGATTCAAAGAATTGAGACTAGACGTAGGAAGACAATTAGGAAGCCATTGCAATCATCTAAGAGTGCTCAGTGTCTGAAGCAGGAGAGTGGTAAGGAATACAGATATAAAGAAAAGGATAAGAGTGGTATTTGTGAGTTAAAATTGACATGACCTGGATAATTATGGAGTGTGTATGGTACTTGATTAACATTCTAGCATGTACTTGTCATATGGAATATGTCTATCTTATTAATACTTTCAGACAGTGTCTAAAGTTACCCTCCATGATGCATGCTTCCTGATATTCATGGCCTGTGTAGTTCTCTTCAACACTTAATTTGGGCTGGTTCCACAGCCCACATTCATAAACAGAATGCAGCAAAAGTAACATCGTGAAAATTCTGCCTGTATCTCAGGGCCTGTTCCTTCCCATGCGGCCTCTGCATGTGGTCTCTCCCCAAGGTCTGTCAGAGAAGCTATATGTCCTATCTTGTAGCTCAAGGATTCCAAAAGCACGAAAGAGTTGCTGCGGAGCCATTTTCATGTTTAGATTCAGAATTGTCATGCTGTTACTTTTTGTGGGAGATGGGAGATGGAAAGACAAAGAGAGAGTTACCCTTTCTGATTTAAAAATCAGAAAGTGGGCAGGTCCAGTGGGAAGATCCATGAACAGAGCTGCACTTACACTTCTGGGTTAAAGGCCAGGAAGCCAGCAGGTCCAGCAATGAGGCAGCAGACATTTCTGAACATTTGTGAACAACTGCAACTGTCAACAGCTGCAAACATCTGTGGATATCTGTGGAACTTCTACAGGGAGTGCAGACACTGTGTACATCTGTGGAGAGCTGTAGACGCTGCAGGCATTTGTGGGCATCTGGACACTGTGAATATCTCTGGACACTTATGGCATCTGAACACTATGTCAATATTGTAGGAGGCGAGGCCTGTCAGAGAGGAAGAATCATCTGAACACCAGTAATAGTTACAGGAAGGGGCTTTATTGCCAGTGAAGCAATGATGGGCTCAGGTCCCAAAAGGGCCATGTTCCTGGACTCATCTGTTCCTGTTCTTTTTATAGGACTTACAGACTAGTAGACAAAGAGGTCTTTGTGTTTCTCTTTGATTGGTTACTTTAAACAGTCTGCAGAACTATCCAAGCAGAAAGTCCTTGACCACAAAATCTTTAAAGAATCAACTTTTAGACAATCACTAGGGGCTGTGTCAGTGCAGAGGGATTTATTTCAGCAACTCTGAGGTCAGAAAGGGGATTCTGGCATTCCTTAGATAAAGGAGTACAGTCTTATGCTTTGATTAGGATGGTGAGAAATGTAAACCTCCAGCCTTAGAGGAGACGAGTGTGGTTTTATTAGGCTTCCCTCCTCATCAAAGGGAGGGACTTCTGAGATTTTTAGTCCCTATCTCATTAACAAGATAGTTGTTCCTGCCCTCTTTTTGATCTTATTCAGTTCTGTTATATTTTTTCCATTTTTTAGGGTAGGTGATCTTCTTGGGTTGTAAAACAGGTTTTAATCTTTATTATAGGAGGGTTGTTGCCTAAAAGAGAATCCCTGCTTCTTAGCCCAGAAACAGAGGCACCTCTTAATATGTAAAAAGATATTACTAGCCATGGTTAGGCCACTTGTAAAGGTGCTACTGGTTACAGATGATGCCACTTTAAAGACGGCATTACCTGCTAGCAATGTGCTATTTGCAAGGATACTATCTATCAGGGAAGTACTGATGACCAGATCTAGCCATTTGTTTCAGAGGAAGTTCACACTGATATTTATATCCCAAAAGGTGCCAGGAAGCAATGGTTAGAAAGGCCCCCTTGTTCCCTTTCTTCCTGCCTAGCATCCCTTATCACTATAAAGAATGGTCTTATTGTGAACTTGTGAAAAATCAGCAACAATAAAAATGTGTGTTTCCTCTATGTGATTTCTGTCTCTTAGTAACTCTACCTAAAATATCTTCCTACTGCACAGATCTTCTTCTCAATTATCAGCCCAGTACTTCTCTCAGACACAGAGGACCTGGTGGTAATGCTCAAATGTGATGCAAGCCCTGGGCCTGCCTGGCTCAGGAGCAGATGGCTGATCACCTAGGTTGGGAGCCTACAATGAATAGAGAGATGCAAGCATTATTCATTCGGTGTGGCTTTTCTATTTCACTTGTTCTTCTCATTGACGTGATTAAACTCCTCCCATCCCCCAAATAAGTACTTAGGAAGGTGTGACTGTATCTCTATAAATTGTCACAATTTAACACATTATTTTCAATTTCAGATTGATTTTAGAAGCCACAGAGACCGACTTTTTAGTGCATATTTCCACACTTATATACAACTGTCATAAAGATATGGATATTTTTCTATGGAATCTATACCCCACATTCGTATTTTCCCCATGTTTATAACAGTAGATCTTCCCATTATATATTACTTAATTTTTTCCCCTCACATCCCAAGGCAGGCAGAGGCCCAAGGAGGTTAGAGTTATGGGCCAGTTTCAAGCAGCATCATTACACACTGAAGTGTTGAATAAATGTAATCAATTTCTATATGTACAATGACATGAAGAAGGCTGTGAAGTATTGTGTTGCAGGAATGTACAAGTGATACACACTTTGCTTTTACTCTTTCTCTGCAATTTGTTTCTCCAGTTCAGACTTAGATGAAGCCATGTCATTCCTAAAAATATTAGAAATTCTGCCACTGATGTTTATGCCAATAATGATGTAAATGTGGTTTGGGGAATTGGCCAGCAGCCAAAACAGTTATTGCTTTTCTTTTGTGTTGTTATATTCTACTAACATTAGTGTACAATGAACCTTAGCTTCTCTTCACTCAGTCTTGTACTATAAACTTCCAGTTATACACACATTCAAGTAATATAACAGAACTAATTATTCCTAGCCTGCAGCTGTAGCACTGTGACATTTGAGCCCATCAGATCTTAGAAGCTAAGCAGGGTCAGGCCTGGTTAGTACTTGGGTGGGAGGCTACCTGGGAACACCAGATAATGTAGACTTGGGAGAAGGACCCGGCAACCCACTCCCAAAAATCAATCCATCATTGAAAACTCTATGAATAGCAGAGAAGTACTGACAATAGTGATTCGCCTGTTGTATGTAGGGTCATTATGAATTGCACACTGACTTGAGGCACCTAACAAGAACTATTCCTAGTCTGATATTCAAATATATTTATTACTAACGTGTAAATCCTTCATGTGTCTGTCAGGTTGTCATGCTGTGGGAATTTGTGTGTTGCTTTGATGTCTAAAGCTATGCCACCAGTATTTCAGATACCAGCAGGGCCACCCATGGTAGACAGGTTTCAGCTGAGCTTCCAGACTAAGACAGAATAGAGAGAAGGACTCAGCAGCCCACTCCCAAAACAATTAGCCATTGAAAACCCGATGAACAGCAGAGAATCACTGTGAAGTATAGTGCTAGAAAATAATCCCCCCAGGCTGGAAGGCATTCAAGAAATGACTGGGGAAGATTTGCCTCCTCAAAGTAGATTCGATCTTAATGACAGGAATAGAGTAAAGTCCCTGGGACCTCCTTTTGCTTTTACAGCACCACCTAAAATGAGAAGAGGCACAGTGGCTACAATATTGGGCTCAAACACAAAAGGACTGTGAGCATGGTAGTGTTGGGTAATGTTTCCTTCTGTTGTACATAGGGTCACTATGAGTCAGATTTGACTCGATGGCACTGAACAACAATAACCTTGTTAATAGTTTTTAAAAAATATTTTTCCATATGTGAGTTTTCAGGTTGGGATCCTTTGGTGTACAAGTAGCTATAACCCTCCTTAGTATTAAAGTTGCCTCTTACTTGTTTTTCCTCCTTTCATCCCCAAAGTCATTAAAACAGGATTTTATGTCTAGTCTGAGGGATTTGTATGCAATCCAATATTATTTGTAAAATATGCAATATTTTTCCTAAGCATGATGATGACAGCAATGAGATTTTTAAAAACATAAATCTGGAGGGAGGAACAGAAGGATGGAGAGAAAGAGGGAGGAGGAAAGAGACATACAGAGAGAGACAGAGGCAAAGAAGGCAATAACAACATAATTTGGGAAGCCAGACAGGAACTGCATAAGCAGTTATTAAAGTACATCCCTAGAAAAAGCTGAAATTCAAAAAGTTAGATAAGGAGGCCCAGAAACAAGTCAATTCATGGTGACAAACTCCAGAAAGTCACCTCTAAGACATGCCTTGAACAGTGACTTATTTGGAAATCTGCCAGAGGAACAGAGCACCAGGCACGCACCCCTCCCACATGTACCCGGCAATTACAAATGAAGAAACTTAGGTAATAGAGTTTAGCTACATGTTCAGTACCACAATCACAGTACAAGCTGGAAGATGGAATAAGTGCTCCTTTCAGACATCACAAGTTACTTTTAAATGCAAATAGCCACATATGAGAGGCAAAATACAGATATTCACATAGGTAGAAGGTCTAACTAAAATAAAACCTCTAGTTGATTAAATGAAGCAGCATCACAGCCCTGGTATAGAACATGCAGACATCCATGTCAGGTGTCCTTTGCTCCATCTATGTGTGTGGGAAATATGATAGAAGGATTAGCATTCAAGATGTAGTGACAGTGAAGGGTAACTATTATCTTTGTATACCCAGGTCAAGGCAAGGGTTTAGCTCAGTGGGTAGAGTGCTCTCTGCACTCTCTGAGGACCCAGTTTCATTCCCAGCACTGCAAAAATGGAAGAAGGATGTGGCAGTCCACTCCCCAAACAATCCCAAAACAATCAGCCATTGAAAACCCCATGAGGGTCACTATGTCAGACCTGACTGAAGGCACCTAAAAACAAGTACTTGCATCATTTCAGATTGATTTGAGTGATGATCTAGTTTATTTGGAATCATGCTGAAAGAGAAGACAGTGGATCTGACTCAATGATGTGGCTAATGCATTGATGGGAGTTTGGATTACCAGGGTTTTGTCCAGTTAGTGGAGGAAGCTATGATTACTAGAATGCCTGTTTATTTGTATTTGTATAATGCCCTGATTATTGAAAAAATCCTATAATTTGTGGAAGTTTCCTTTTTCACCGTACACACAGCTTTCTGTTGATGTTGAGTATAATAGCAACCCCAGACTCTGGTTTTGGTGTGGTGGCAGGTGCCTGAAGAGCACTGTGAGACATAGAGGCAGGTTGCTGAGTATTCGGGCTAGGATCTTTGATATAAAAGTAGCTGTAACCTTCCTGGGTATTAAGGATGACTCTTACTCATCCTTTGTCTTTTTCATCCCCGTTTAAATTCATCACAAACAGGACCTTGGAGCTTGTTGTAAGTTCCCACATGTACCAGTTTTATGTATAAAGAGAACTGGCAGGGAAGCTTTGGGTGAAGTTGGGACTTTTTCCATCCTAAATATTCAGTGACCCAAGATTGTGTTCCACATTTAATATACTGCCCAGTCCTGTATAGAAGGATAGGATCAGACATAGGAAATTATGTTTCTACAGAGTTTGCATTTTCCTCAGACATCCCTGAGAAAACCTAGAGGTGCCTAGCTGTACACATGTATAGCTAGGAGCATGGAGACTTTGAGAAGCTTTGGCCACATAAAGAACAAGATGCAAGCACTATGAAAGAAAACACCTAAAAATCCTCCCCCTCACTACCTAAAGTGAGGAAATTACAAACAAAATTTTAGTAAGATTATTTATTTATTTACTTATTTATATTTAATTTAACTTAATTAATTTATTTTTTGAGGTACCCGGGGATTGAACCCAGGGTTTATATATACTTTGCAAGTGCTCTACTACTGGGCTGCACCTCCAGCCTACTTTTAATTTGTTTTTTATTTTGAGGCAGGATCTCCTTGCATGTACTTTATGAGTGCTGTACCATTGGGCTGTATCCCCAACCCACTTTTTTTTTTTTATTTCGAGACAGGGTCTTGCTAAGTTATGCAGGTTGTCTCTGGCCTCAAACTTGAGATCTTCATAACTCTGCTCTCCCAGTCACTGTTACTACAGACATGCACCTCCATACCTGAAGGAAAGATTACTTATTAGTTCTCTTATAAAGTAGTTAAAGAAAGCAACCTAGATAAGCCAGATACTTGTTTAATTATTTCACATCTGTATGTTTATATCTTACTAGAAATAACTTGCAGAGTAGAAATTGTCACAATTCTAGATACATACAACAAAGATCAGTCCAGTTTCATCTTTTATAGTAGTATTTTGGTGGCAGAGGCTATATAAATAATTTTATCTTTTATGTATTAATTCAACAACCATCTATTGATTGTGCCTTTTCTGTAGTACCATGGAGGATGCAGTAGTGAAGAGGATGGAAAAGGACCTATAGAACTGTTGTAGAAGAAAAAGTGGATTTCCAAAAGTAAGATAATTTTAGATGAAGACAATACAATATTATACTGAGTTGAGGTAAACGTGAGTGTGGAGAGAGGACACCATGCTGACACTTACTTTGTGACTCTAAGCAAATCATTTAACCTTTTTCACATTCAATTTTCTTTATGGCAAGTAACCAGTAGCTTTCAGTTGGATACTGGTCTGAGCATCGGCATTCATCATCATAAGATGGAGGATGGGTAAGTTATAAAGAAGAGAAAGTCTGAGGTGGCACAGGGTATCACATGGCAAAAGAGAGACAGTGCACATATGGGTATATCTCTGATTTATTTATTTATTTATTTATTTATTTATTTATTCTTATAAATCTAACAAGACTCAATCACAGGCACTCCACCCTGATAACCTCCCCTAAGTCTCATCCATAAACACCAAAGTGAGATTTGGATTTCCATCTTCTTAATCTCTTACAATCCCTCACACGTCTGCCAGTGTGCTGTTCTGTGGGGGCTGAAGTATTGCCATGAGACTGAAAGCAATGCTACTGGTGTTACATATACCAGCAGGGTCACCCATAGTGGACAGATTTCAGCTGAGCTTCCAGACTAAGACAGATTAGGGAGGAGGACTTAGCAGCCCACTCCTGAAACAATTAGCCATTGAAAACCCTATGAATACCCAAGAAACACTGCCAGATGTAGTGATGGAAAATGAGCTTCCCAGGTTGGAAGGCACTCAAAATATGACTGGAGAAGAGTTGCCTCCTCAAATTAGAGTCTACCTTAATAACTGAAATGGAGTAAAGCCCCAGGGACCTCCATTTGCTGGTATGGCATGACACAAAATGAGAAGGAAAACTGTAAACATGCATTAATGATTAGAATGTGGAATGTACAAAGTATGAACCTAGGAAAATTAGCAACCATCAAAAGGGAAATGGAGCACATAAGTATTAACATTCTAGGCATCAGTGAGTTAAAATGGACTGGCATGGGCCATTTTGAATCAGATCATCATATGGTCTACTATGTGGAGTATGACAAATTAAAGAGAAATGAGGTTGCATTCACCATCAAAAAAGACATCTCAAGATCTGTCCTGAAGTACAATGTTGTCAGTGATAGAATAATATCTATATGCCTACAAGGAAGGCCAGTTAATATGACTATTATTCAAATTTACGCTCCTACCACTAAGGCCACAAATAAAAATAGGGAAGATTTTTACCAGCTTGTGTAATCTGAATTAGATCAAACATGCAATCAGGATGTACTGATAATTACTGTTGACTAGAATGCAAAAGTTGGGAATAAAGAAGGCTCAGTAGTCAGAAAATGTGGCCTTGGTGACAGAAACAATGCTGGACATTGCATGATAGAATTTTGTTAGACCAATGACTTCATTGCAAATACATTTTTTACCAACATAAATGGCAACTATACACATGGAACTCACTAGATGGAACATATGGAACCAAACTGACTACATTTGTGGAAAAAGATGATGGAAAAGCCAAATATCAAATGTCAGAATGAGACCAGGTGCTGATTGTTCATCAGACCATCAACTGCTCATCTACAGGTTCAAACTGAAACTGAAGAACATTAGAACAAGTGTATGAGAGCTAAGGTATGACCCTAAGCAAATCCCACGTGAGTTCAGAGACCACCTCCCTAAGAACATGTTTAAGGCATTAGACACTAATGGTAGAAAACCAGATGAGTTGTGGAATGACATCAAAGACATTCATGAGGAAAGCAAAACGTTATTAAAAAGACAGGAAAGACAATAAAAGACTAAGTTACATGTCAAAAGAGATTGTGAAACATGCCCTTGAATGTCAAGGAGCTAAAGTAAAAGGAGGACATGATGAAGTTAAGGAACTAAACAGAAGATTTCAAAGGGCAGCTGCAGAAGACAAAATCAAATGTTTTAATGACATGTGCAAAGAGCTGGAGACAGAAAACCAAAAGAGAAGAACATTCTCTGTTTTTCTCAAGCTTAAGGAATTGAAGAAAAATTTAAGCCTCGAGTGGCAATAATAAAAATTGTACAGGGAAAATACTAAACACTGCAGGAAATATCAAAAGAAGATGGAAGGAATACACAGAGTCACTACACAAAAAAGAATTGGTGGATCACTAACCATTTCAAGAGGTTGCATATAATGAGGAACCAATGGTAATGAAGGAAGAAGTGGAAGCTGCCTTGAAGGAATTACTGAAACACCAGGCTCCAGGAATTGATGGAATACCAATAGAGATGTTTCAACAAATAGATGTAGCATTGGAGGTGCTCACATGTTTATGCCAAGAAATCTGAAAAACAGCTACCTCGCCAACTGGCTGGAAGAGATCCATATTTGTGCCTATTCACAAGAAAGGGGATCCAACCAAGTGTGGAAACTATTGAACAATATCATTAATATCACATGCAAGCAAAATTTTACTAAAGATCATTTGAAAGCAACTGCAGCAGTATATAAATAGGGAACTGCCAGATAATCAAGCTGAATTCAGAATAGGGATTGGAACCAGGGACATCACTGCTGATATCATATGGAGTGTGTTAGCATCTAATTTTCAAGGAGGAAAATAAGAGATGTAGCAAAGTTTTCAAAACATGGTGACATTTGAGTAAAGACATAGAGAAAGTATAGAGGTACTCCATGCAGATATTTGAGGAGATGGTACCACAAAAAGACAGGGCAAAGGCAAAAGGCAAAGGTCCTATTATGGAAAATGCTTATAGTGTTTCCCTCCTGCCCTTTATACTTCACAACACACTATTGCAGAAGAGACTTGCTAACACATCCAGTACTGTTACCTGGCTAGTTGATTTTTTAATCTCTTGACCCTTGGGAAATTTGTGCTTAGGTTTGATTTGTTCTTTTTCTCTAGTTCACTTTGGGATCAGCTGAATCCAGTGATGTCACCATCACTGAGACATCCAGCTACCCTGTGCTGGGACCATTACTTCTGTATAATCAAACCCCTGCTCTTTAGGAGTCCTCTCAGATGCTATACTCTGGCTGCCAATAAAAGTTAGAAATGCTCTTCAAAATTAGTGAAAGTTATGTCTCATTTCCCGTTATTAAAAATGAGAACAATAAACTTATTTAATAGGATTTTAATGTGTAAGTTAAATAATGATTCTAAAATGTGTCTCATATATACACACAGTGTCTCATACATAGCAAGTTCAATATATATTGACTTTCTTTTTTTCTTGGAAAAACCTACCTTTTCTTCAATGTCCAGGGCCTTTTGGAAATTTTACCTGGAGCCCCAGTTCCAATAGATCTCTCTGCTCCTCATCCACCATGATGTGAAGTTTTCTGACATGGGGTCTGCTGCCATAGTCCTGTCCTACCTCTATGTATGGAAATCTTCTGTGAGTCCCCAGTAAATCATTCCTCTCATAAGTTAGTTTGAGTTGGTTTCTCTGCCACAGAGACAAACAAGATGACTAATACAGTTGTGAGTTTTATTTTTCATTTGGTATGAGTGCATTTATGTATATATTAGCCATGTTTTACTCTCTTCTCATTTGCCTGCATATAGTAATTTAAGATATGCTAATGAAGCTGGGCCCGATGGTGCACCTGTAATCTCAGCGGTTCCGGAGCAGAGACAGGAGGATTGCAAGTTTGAGACCAGACGTAGTCTGTGTAATTTAATGAAACTCTGTCTCAAAAAGGGGTGGGGGTGCAGCTCAGTGGTCCAGCACTTGCAAAGCAAGAAAGCACGAGGCCCTGAGTTCAACCCCCAGTACCGCAAAAAAAAAAAAAAAATTTATATATATATATA
>VMDO01036286.1:0-15279 GCA_007922755.1 Pedetes capensis
TGCCCAGTTTGGGAGTGGCTTCTTTGCAGCCCTGAGGACTAGAGTTGAAGGGACTTCCTGTCTTTGCAGCTCCCTCTTTCACCACCCATTTTTCATGTGCTCTGGGCTCTCCTGTCTGGATTTGAACTCTGCCTTCACCACTTGTTGCTGGGTAATCTCGGACAAGTTACTTTCTGTCTCTGTGCCTTAGTTTCCTCTTCTGAGCCATAGGGTAAAAGTGGGACTCACTATCACATGGTTGTGGTCAGAGTTAAAGGTCCCAAAATATGGAGAATATTTAGAACAATGTGGCACATAGTAACTGCTCAATAAGTGTCTATTATTATTATTATTATTATTATTATTATTATTATTATTGTTATTATTATTCTCTCCTCTAATTGAAGATGTCTAATTTGTTTCTGGGGAGGGAGGACTGTGCGCTGCCTACCTGTAAACTTCTCACTCTTAAGTTGGGCGTCTGAAACAGAACCATCTGTGGGGGCCTTGGAGGGAGCTTCCATGCATGAGTTGAAGAGGGCTTACTGCGAAAGGTGGGGTGCAAGGCCCCCAAAGGAGAGCTGGGCACTCCTCCAGTCACTGCACATTTATTAAGCACCGTGTGTCCAATGCCATTCTGTACCTGGGGAGGAGCCAGAGAAAATTCTGTTGTAGACTCAGCTCTAACGGCTGTGTCACCATGTGAGACTGTGGGTCCATGGTTGACCACATTGCTGAGGGTGTAAAAGAAAAGCCAGGAACGAGCTGGGCATGGTGGTGCACATGCCTGTCATCCTAGCGGCTCGGGAGGCGGAGGCAGGAGGATCGCAAATTTGAGACCAGAGGCAGTCTGCGTAACTTAGTGAGACCCTGTCTCAAAAAGTAAAAAAATGGGCTGGGGGTGCAGCTCAGTGGTCTAGCACTTGCAGAGCATGCAAGCGCGAGGCCCTGGGTTCAACCCCCAGTACTGAAAAAAAAAAAAAAAAAAAAAAAAAAAAAGGAAAAAAGAAAAAGAAAAGAAAAAAAAGCCAGGCACTTGGATTTGTACAAACTGTGGACTCTCATGGCGTGGGCGCGGGCAGTGGCTTCCTGCTGTTTTAAAGCACAGTGTGAGGGGAGGGTTGCGGAGTGTGCCTCGGGGCCAGGGCTGTTTTTTATCCCTTTTTAAGTAAGTGATGGGGTGCAGAGTAACTCAGCGTTGGCTTCTCCCCCGGAGGCTCTGCCCTGAGACCCGCGCTCCTCCAGCCTCTCTGGCTCTGCGGCAGGGCAGCTGCTCTGATTTCAAGGTCATGGGCACGGAGGGCGCCTCCTCCCACTGCCACACGGAGGCCCTCGTGGCTTTTTCTGCCCGCAGAGCAGAAGCTGCTGCTATGCCTGCTACGCCCCAGACTTCAGGCAGTGCGTTCCAATATTCCTGTCATCCTCCCTGCGGATGGCAGCCTTGGCCGGGTTCCCGGGCCCCAGAGAGCAGATGACAGGAGAGTGGGGGCCGCTTCCCCATAGCCAGGGGAAGGGGTGGGCCGGAGGGTTAGCCTATGGATGGGCAGAGGAAACCATGGATCGGGGAAGCAGCCTTTGAAGCCCGAGAATGAATTATCCTCGCCACCTGGGTCTTTGAAGAGTGGACAGGTGGTTTAAAAGCCTGTGTGGGAAGGGGGGGCTGCGGGAGAGCTGGGCGATGAAGTTTAGGACGTCATCAGGAACAGTTCCTGACAGGGAGACGGAGTGATGGCATTGCTGGGACCATGGGAGAAGTGGTCGCAGCGGTATTCTGCGTTTGGTGTCACAGCCCTGAGGATGTTTGTTTAGACGTGTGGTCACTTGTAAGCAAGGTGCGTGCTCCCTGGATTACCCCAACTCCCACCCTTTCTATAGCGTTTCGCCCACTTGATGGACTCATTTAGGCTCCAGGACCCCATGCGCCTTTGAGTTGGTGGCCCGCTGTGAGGGACGTGTCCAGCAGAAGGCCCAGGATGATGGGCTATGGATTCGTACCCACCTGCCCAGGCTGCCTTTCCCTAGCTTTGTGACCTTGGGCAAGCCTCTCCACTTTGGGGGCTGACTGCCAAGACCCCACAGGAAACAGAAACCCCTTGGGTGCTTGCAAAGAAGAATGTTTCATGGGCGGATCATTTGCAGAGACGCGGGCAGGGTTCAGATCACAACTCATAGCTGGTGAGGCACGGGGTGAGGCAACGGTGAGATGCCGTTGCCACTTCTAAGGGAAGAGGAATGGGGTGGGAACGCAGTGGGGCTGTTTAGAGTCAGGGCTGAGGAAGAAGAGATGGCCAGCGCGTCCTTGCTCCTGGAAGGCTGCAAGTGCCCCCTGAAAACAGCATCAGGGCAGGGAAGAAGAAGAGAAAGAAACGCCCCAGCTCCTTGGCTCTTTCCAGCCTCCCCATGACCCCACTTGTTGGCTGAGCCGGCTGGAAACCACAGGGCATGGGAGCTGGGGTGATTAACCCTGTAGGGGGGAGGGTTGGGGCTCTGATCTCAGGGCAGGTGAAGAGTGGCTCTAGAAGGGAAAATGAGGAATGACCAGCACACGGACCCGCCGCCTCCTGACCTTGAAAGTGGAGGATAACAAGGCAGCCTACCCTGAAAGATTATTGGGGAGGCCAAGGGCCATGCAGGGAAAGCCCTGGTAGACAGTAGGTGTTCAATAAATGCTAAGTCTCTGTGTATTATTGGGAGGCTGATGTACTCAAGCAGGGAAAGGGCTGACATGTAGTAAGTGCTCAATAAATGCTGAGTCTCGGTGTTGCAGCTAAAGGGCCCGAGCAAAGGGCTCTGCACCTGTCTCTCCCTAGAGCTCCAGCATCAAGAGACCCCTCTTCCTCCATGCAGTGGGGACCTGGGTGGGGGCTCCTGTCTTTAGAGGGAGAGGGGGAGGAGCCGTGGTGAGGAGCAAAGACTCTGGAGCCAGAGAGTGGGGGGCCCAGGCCTGCTTGCACCGACCCTCAAGTTCCCGTGCCTCATCTTCCTCATCTGGAAGACGGGGGTCCTAGGTCCTGCCCCACAGGCTGTGGGGATTAAATGAGTTAACCTATGCAGAGCACTTAGAATGGGGCCTGGCCCCTCATGGGCAATCGATAGGTGTTACCTGGTGTTGCTGTTGCTGTCATCACCCTGACCACCATCACTGTTGTCCTCGCCATCATCATCCTTGCCATCATCGTCACCATCAACACCATCACCGTCATCTCCATCATCTCCATCATCCTCACCATCGCTATCACCATCATCAACATCTTCACCATCACCCTCACCATCAACGCTATCACCGTCATCACCATCAACATCCTCACCATGCCGGGCATGGTGGCGCACACCTGTAATCTCAGCAGCTCGGGAGGCGGGAGGATCGCAAGTTCGAGACCAGAGGCAGTCTGCGTAACTTAGTGAGACCCTGTCTCAAAAAGTAAAAAAAATGGGCTGGGAGCGCAGCTCAGTGGTCCAGCACTTGCAGACCATGCAAGCACGAGGCCCTAGGTTCAACCCCCAGTAGCGCAAAAAAAAACCCCAAAACGAACCAAACAAACAAAATAACCATCCTCACCATCATCATCCTTGCCATTATCATCACCATTAACACCATCACCATCATCTCCATCATCCTCACCATCGCCATCACCATCAGCATCATCACCGTGGTCACCACCACCATCATCACCATCATGACCATCACTGTCACCTTTATCAACATCCTCATGACCATCATCCTCACCATCGTCATCACCATCATCACCATCATCATCATGACCATCATCGCTGTCATCACCATCATCACCATCACTGTCATCATCACCATCACCATCAACACCATCATTATCCTCACCATCGTGACCATCATTACCACCATCACCATTACCAATGTCTTCACCATCATCCTTACCAGCAACACCATCACTGTCATGACCATCATCCTCACCATCACCATAATCACCATCACCATCACCCTCATCATCTGCACCGTCTATGCCATCAGCATCATCATCCTAATCATCATCCTCCTCACCCACCATCATCACCATCACCATGATCACCATCACCATCATTACCCTTATCAATATCACCATCCTCACCATCACCATCATCACTATCCTCACCATCATCTCTACCACCATCACCATCACCATCATCATCATCACCACCATTGCTGTCATCACCATCATCACCATCACTGGCATCATCACCATCACCATCAACACCATCATTATCCTCACCATCGTGACCACCATCACCATCACCATTACCAACGTCTTCACTATCATCCTTACCAGCAACACCGTCTCTGTCATTACCATCATCCTCACCATAATCACCATCACCCTCACCATCTGCACCATCTATGCCCTCAGCAGCATCATCCTAATCATCATCATCCTCACCCACCATCATCACCATCACCATCACCATCACCATCACTACCATTATCAATATAACTGGCATCACCATCACCATCATCACTATCCTCACCATCATCACTATCACCATCACCATCACCATCTGCACCATCATCACCATCACCATCATTACCATTATCAATATCACTGGCATCACCATCACCATTATCATCACTATCCTTCACCATCACCATTACCATCATCACCATCACCATCACCATTATCATCACCATCGGCACCATCACCACCATCATCATCGTCATCGTCACTATCGCCATCATCATCATCATCATCACTATTGCCATGGCCCAGCCCCAAGCGCAATGATCTGTTATCAACAGAATGATCCCCACTGGCTGGAGTCCAGGCTGCCAGTGTTCTCTGGAGCTTCCTCGATCGCACCGTTATCTTCTCCTCCTCCCACGGGTATGATATTTCAGGGAGTGATTGATAGGCGTGTGTGCGTATACGTGGGGAAGGTTGGCTTGTGCCTGACTCCGGGGACAGGGTGCTTTGTTATGCAGAGTAGCTTGCCTGTTATCCCACTGTGGGCCCCTTCCTTGAAGAGTTCCAGGCTATTTTTGAGCCCTCCTGGCTCACATGTTCCTTTCCGCATTATGTCAATGCCAGCACAGAAAAATTGGAACCTTTTGGCAGAATCTAAAGCAAAAGAGATTTCAAAGTGCATGGAGGATGAGTGCTGCAGGAGTGACAGGGAATCGAGACGTGACAAGAATGCTGAGCGCGGAGACCGCAGGCGGCTTGTGTGTTTGTATTTAGACCTCACTGATTTCTTGGGAAACCAGCAGCCGCGCCCAGGGTTAATGTCATCACCTAGAAAGCACCAAAGGGCAGTAACGCCCGCTGCCCCCGAATGTGCATGTGCTCTGGAAGTTCAGGAAAGGATGCTGGGGGAGGAGGGGGTGGTTGCCCAGGGCAACACCTGGAGCCCGAGGCAGGTGAAGATGCACGGAAGATGGGAGGAAGCTTTGAGATCACGTGTGCTGCACCCATTCACGCGTGGGGGCCAGAGCAAATTGTGCACGAAAACGGGAGGCTCAGAGTGAAAGGCACCACACCCTCCCATTTTTTACACTTACTTACCCTCCCTATTCTTTCCTGGTGGCCTGCAGCCATAGCCCAGTGCCATCTGATCCCGTCAGATCTTGAAAGCTAAGCAGGGTTGGCCTGGTTAGACCTTGGATGGGAGACCACCAGGGAACACCAGGTACTATAGGCTTGGGAGAAGGACCTGGCAACCCACTCCCAAAAATCAATCCACCATTGAAAACCCTATGAGTAGCAGAGAAGCACTGACAGTAGTGTTACACCTGCTGTACATAGGGTTGCTATGAGTTGGATACCAACTTGACGGCACCTAACAACAGTAACAACAATTCTTTCCTGAGGGGCCGAGGTTTAGCTCATTGGTAGAGCATTTACTCTGCATGCTCGGGAATAGGTAAAATGGGGGACAATAATATGCTTCCTTCCTGTGGTTGTCATGAGGGTTCTATGAGATAATCCTATACACATGGAGCCTATGCTTAGGATATAGTAAGCACTCAGTGAAGTAACAGTTGCTATTTTTAAATTTACAACATTTTGATTAATATTATTAACTGTTGTTAGGTGCTGTCGAGTTGTATCCGACTCATAGTGACCCTCTCAGAGGGTTTTCAATGGCTGACTGTTTAGGGATTGCTTTGGGAGTGGATTGCCACGTCCTTCTCCCACTTTTGCAGTGCTGGGAATTGACCTTGGGACCTCAGAGACTGCAGAGCAGCGGTCTACCAACTGACCTAAATCCCAGCCCAATATTATTAATTAAAAAATATAAATACCATATGTATGTTGTTGTTGCTAGGTGCCGTTGAGTCGGTGTCCAACTCATAGCGACCCTCATAGGGTTTTCAATGGCTGTTTCGGGATTGCCTTGGGAGTGGGTTGCCAGGTCCTTCTCCCATTTTTGCAGTGCTGGGAATTGAACTCGGGACCTCAGAGACTGCAGCACAGCGCTCTACCAACTGAGCTAAATCCCAGCCCTACCATATATATATAAGTATACATGATTGTATCTATCTAAGATTGGAAAGTATAAAGGAACTCACTTGGAAGGGGGGTGAACTGGTGGGAGGGAAGGGGGAAAATCCAGTGGGGTTGGGGGAGCAACATAGAGGTGTAAAGAAGGGGAACACAGTGCAAAATACAGGCTGCAACTGGATGGACATCCCGTAATGAAACTCATATCATATGCACATTTAATTATCGTCATTGTACATATTGATGGGTTCAACATGATATTTCAAAATGCGTACGTGATGTGCACTGAGCAAATCATTACCCACTATTTTTATTATTAGTGTTATTATTAGCAGCAGCAGTTGAGGTTGTTATTATGATCATAGTAATGAGGGCTGCGCCTGCAGCTATAGCCCTGTGGCATCCGATCCCGTCAGATCTCGGAAGCTAAGCAGGATCAGGCCTGGTTAGTACCTGAATGGGAGACCGCCTGGGAACACCAGAAGCTGTAGGCTTGGGAGAAGGACCAGGCAACCCCCTCCTAAAAATCAATCTGCCATTGAAAACTCTATGAACAGCAGAGAAGCACTGACAATAGTGTTTCCCCTGTTGTATGTAGGGTTGCTATGAGTCAGATACCTACTCGCAGACACCTAGCAACAACAACAACAACAACTGTTTCAGCAAAAGGAGGTCCCAGGGGCTTTACTCCATTCCCATCATTAAGGTGGACTCTACTCTGGGGAGGCAACTCTTCCCTAGTTGTTTCTTGAATGCCTTACAGCATGGGGGGCTCAATTTCTGGCACTATTTGACAGTGCTTCTCTGCTATTCACAGGGTTTTCAATAACTAATTGTTTAGGGAGCGGGCTGCTGGGTCCTTCTCCAATGTCTGTCTTAGTCTGGAAGCTTAGCTGGAACCTGTCCACCATGGGTGGCTGTGCTTGAATCTAAAATACCAGTGGCACACCTCATTCATAGGGTTTTCAATGGCTGATTGTTTTTTGAGAGTGGGTTGCTGGGTCCTTCTCCTTGCTGAAACAGGGCAACTCACAATGAGAAAAAACATAGTGGCTGCAGTAATGGGTTTAAACATAAAAAGATCATGTGCGTGGCATCATTTCGGGTAGTGTTTCATTCTTGTGTACTGAGGGTCTCTATGAATTGGATCTGACTTGATGACACCTAACAACAAGAGCAGCAGCAATCTATCAACAGATGAGTGGATAAACAAACTTTGGAATAACCGTGTAACAGAATATGATTCAGCTATAAAAAGGGAGGCCTGCAGCTGTAGCCCTGTGGCATCCGATCCCGTCAGATCTCGGAAGCTAAGCAGGGTCGGGCCTGGTTAGTACCTGGATGGGAGACCGCCTGGGAACACCAGAAACTGTAGGCTTGGGAGAAGGACCTGGCAACCCCCTCCCAAAACTCAATCTGCCATTGAAAACCCTATACACAGCAGAGAAGCACTGACAATTGTGTTTCCCCTGTTGTACAGAGGGTCGCTATGAGTCGGATACCGACTCGACGGCACCTAACAACAACAACAACAATAAAAAGGGACTGGCTACTGATACTAACAAATACACAGAGGAGTCTCAGAAATACTAGTCCAGGTGAAAAGAGGCTGGCCCAAAATAGCACTTGCTGTGTGCTTCCGTGACTCGAGAGTAGCGAAAGCAGATTGGTAGATGCCAAGGGCCTGGGGTAGAAGGAGGGGCTTTTTTAATAAAAGGCCACCAGGGGCCATGCAGGAGACCCCAGGGCTCTGCGTCTTGACTGTGGTGTTATTGCAGTGTGACAAATGTGTGAGTTCCTATGAAGGCAACTAGGATTTAGTGCATTTGTGAAGACACATGGACTTGTCCATCTGAAATGGATCTTTCCACATATTAAATTACGCCTCATAAAGCTGAGGTAGAGGAATGTTTAAATTGGCTTTATTGTATTAAAACATTAGGGAAATTCAGATTTATAAAAAGAAGAAAGCCCAAAAGTCATAGGCAGAGACAACATATCATATCGTTTCTTTTTACGTTTTTTTTTTCCTACTTAAGTTTTCCCCTCCACTGGCTTATTTAAATAAAAAAGAAATCAATAAGTGAAAGAGACAGGACATGGCATGTGCCCACCACGGGAAGCCTTTTGCTATGATTTAACTGTGTTTCAGAGCAGCTAGGAGGAGAGAAGAGGAGGCTTTTGTCTTCTCTTCCTAAAATATATTGAGAGCAAATGTAAATGTGTGGTCCACAGAAGGCGAGACCCTAGGAGGAGGAACACGGCTTGTCGTCATTGGCTTCAATTCTCAACTCATCAACAGCCGATTAAATATAATTGGGCTCCTCTTACGAGCCAGCACTGGGGACTGAGAACCAACAGAACATATGTTTCTTCTGTGTTGATGGAGGTAACAGTCTGGAAAGGAAAGGAGTTGTTATTATTAGCAATAACAATAACCGTGACAGGAGCTAACATTTATGGTGAACATTCTATGTGCCAGTTACTGTATTGAGGTTTATTTTTTTCTGGGGGTGTTTTCAATGTGGTGTCATATTTAATCGCAGGAACTCTCTGAGCGGGTACTCTTTCTGTCCCCAATGTTATGAAAATGCGCATGATCCCCACGGTGCTGGGGATCGTCCGATGGGCACACACAGAAGGCAGGTTAAACTTAGGTCTGTGGGTCAGGGAAGACTCCTGAGGAAGTGATGTTTAATCTGAGACCTGAGGGTAAGAGAGGGGGGCCGCACTTACAACAAAGCCTTGAGGACCAGTGAGGAAGGGCTCGGCTGGAGGAGGGAGAGGAAGTGGTGAAGGAAGAGGGGGCCACAGAGGCCAGGACTGGGGCCTTCCGGAGAAGGCGATTCTGCCCTGTTGAAAGAACTCTCTAGTAAAGGGCTAGGATTTAGCTTAGTTGGTAGAGCACTGCTCTGCGGTCTCTGAGGTTCTGGGTTTGAATCCCAGCACCGCAAAAATGGGAGAAGGGTGTGGCAGTCCACTCCCGAGGCAATCCCGAAACAATCAGCCATTGAAAACCCAGTGAGGGTTACTATGAGTTGGACATGACTCCACAGCACCTAGCAACAAGATGGTGAAAGGGCTGGGTTGGAAGCTCAGTTGATAGAGTGCTGCTCTGTGATATCTGAGGCCCTGAGTTTGATCCCCAGCACTGCAAAATGGGAGAAGGACCTGGCAGCCCATTCCCAAAACAATCAGCCATTGAAAACCCTATGAAGCTGGGCACGGTGGTGCACGCCTGTAATCCCAGCGGGTTGGAAGGCAGAGGCAGGAGGATCGCAAGTTCGAGACCAGAGGCAGTCTGTGTAATTTAGCGAGACCCTGTCAAAAAAAAAAAAAAAAAAAAAAGGAAAAAGTAGGGCTGGGGGTGCAGCTCAGTCGTACAGCATTTTGCAAAGCATGCAAGTGCAAGGACCTGGGTTCAACACCCAGTAACGCCAAAACAAAACAAAAACAAAAACAAAAACAAAAAAAAGGAAAGGAAAAAGAAAAAGAAAAAATAAAAAACCCTATGAATAGCAGAGAAGCCCTGACATAGTGCCAGGCATGGCACAGTGTCGGGGAGTGTTTCATCCTGTCGTACATTGGGTCACCGTGAGTCAGACCTGACTCACCAGCATCTAACAGTAGTAACACGGGGAAGAACCCTCTGCCCTGGAAGTGTGCAATGAGAAGCTTGATGCCCATCACTTGGGGATGTCATTGAGAAAGATGGCTGCTTCAGCATGGGGTGAGATCAGGGGTGTTTGAATTGGTTGGGGCTCTTTGGCTATTTCTAAGCAACGGAAGTGGACCATAGTTGTCTAAAAACAACAAAGCAAGCAAGCAAGCAAGCAAGCAAACAACAATAACAACAGAACCACCTGGGAGAATACGGGGCGGTACATACTGCAGTCCCAGGCCCTCGAAAGCCCAGGGCCCAGAGCACCTGTGGGGCTGGAGGTGGCAAGAACTAACAGGTGACCTTTGCGTGGTGACTCTGTTGGAACGAGTCACCTCCAGCTGTCTTCCAGCCCTGTGTCTCTCTGCCCAAGAATCGCATATCTGAGGGAAAGAGTGGACTTTGCTGATGTTGAGCTGCTGGCTGATGTGCAAGGGGAGGGCTGGCCGCCTTGATTGATAGCCCTACAAAGACTACATATAACGGGGGAAGGAGGAGTTCCCAAAGGAAAACGAGCACTCCAGCTAGCAGAAGAAGTGCGTGGTGGGCAGTCGAAGGCAACGGATGCCCTGCCTTTGATTCAGTGATTTTGCAGTAATTGCTCAGTAATAGTTAATTGGCAGTATTGACTTAGCCATCCACCAGCCACGGGTGGTCAGGGCTTTACCTGCCAGAAGATTAAACTATCTCCATTTACTTTTAAAAAATGAATTGGGGAGCCGAGGTTGACATGGATTTATCTCTGGGCTTCAGGCCATCTCACTCTGGAGGCACAGATTTGGCAGATGGGCCTCACTGCCACGTCAAGGAAGGGTGTGCGGTAGGGGTCTACGTGGCCTCTCCTTCCCCAGCAAGGGTGGGTGCTGCTGGTGGCTGTGGCATCCAGAGAGCCGAGTGTCCCTGTCTAAAGGCACTTCCTGAAAAGAATCTGAGTAACAGTAGTTCTTGGACAGGAGACTGCACTGCGTGGGAACACCAGGTGCTGCAGGCTAGGAAGAAGGGCCTGGCAGCTCGCTCCTAAAACAATCCGCCATTGAAAACCCTATGACTAGCAGAGAAGCACTGACGATAGTGCCAGGCATGGCACAGTGTTATGGAGTGTTTTGTTCTGTTGTACACAGGGTTGCTATGAGTTGGATCTGACTTGACAGGACCTAACAACAGCAACAATGTGACTAATAGCTGCCATGTTGGATGGCACAGATTTAGGTAATAGGCAGACAGTGAATGTTTTGGAGCAGGGAAGTGATACTAAGCTTGAGTCTTCAGAGGATGAATTTTCTACAAGGACGTTGGCTGCATGGGGTGGGAGGAATTAGGTAGGAATACTATTGACAGTACTTGGCATCCATTAGGCACCTACTGTGACTACACATTGTTGTTGTTGTTAGGTGCTGTCGAGTTGGGTTTGACTCATAGCGACCCTTCATCCATCAGAACGAAACACTCCCCGATTCCATGCCAGGCACATGGTCCTTTTCATGTTTAAGCCCATTGTTGCAGACACTGTGTCAACCCATTTAGTCGAAGGTCTTCCTTTTTTCATTCACTCGCCACTCTCCCAAATATGAAGTCCTTCTCCAGGGATTGGTCTCTCCGGACTATATGTCCGAAATATGTAAGACTCAGTCTGGCCATCCTTGCTTCCAAGGAGCACTCTGGTTGCACTTCTAGGACAGATCTGTTGGTTCATTTGGCAGTCCATAGTAGATTCAATAGTCAGCTCCAGCAGCATAATTCAAAAGCATCAATTCTTCTCTTGTCTACCTTAGTCAATGTCCAGCTTTCACAACCATATGATGCAACTGAAAACATCATGGCAGAGTCAGGCGCACCTTCATCTTCAGTGTGACATCTTCACTGTTCAACACTTTCCACAGGTCTTTTGCAAAGGCTTTTCCCAATGCCAGGGCTGGGATTTGGCTCAGTGGGTAGAGCACTGTGCTGCAGTCTCTGAGGTCCCGAGTTCAATTCCCAGCACCGCAAAAATGGGAGAAGGACCTGGCAATCCACTCCCAAGGCAATCCCGAAGCACTCAGCCATTGAAAACCCTATGAGGGTCGCTATGAGTCGGATACCGACTCGACGGCACCTAACAACAACAACAATTTCCCAATGCCAAGCTCACTGAATCCTTGTAACAACTCTGTGAGAAAAGTGCAATTATTGTCCTCACTTCACACGCCAGGAAATCGAGACAGAACTATGTTAATGAGCATCTCCAAGGTCGCATAATTAATAAATAGTGGACCTGGTGCAGAGAATGTGGCTGCAGAGCTTGCATGGCGAGCTCCTCCACCCTGGAAGGCAGTAACTGAGCCTTCCTTAAGCTGCCCCTGCTGCTGTGCGCTCACACGTGACATCGCATTTAGATTCCTTAGCAGTTGTACAGCATTGACTCACACAGATGAGATATCAAGGCACGAGCACCCTCCGGGGAGACCAGTTACTGCTTATGCCAAAACCCCCACCTCTGAGTGGCTGAGGGCAGCTAAGGCAGAGTCAGCCGGGCATGCGCGGGAGGCGATGGGGTAAAAGACAGCGAGAAGGAAGACTCAGTGGGATTCAGCAAATGACCAGATGGCGGGGTGAGGCAAGTAGGGGAGGGTTTCTTCTGGAACAGACAGGTGAATGACAGATGCAGCTGTCCTGTAGCGGCGGGGGGCGTGGGGCCCATAGGAAGTCAAAGCCTATTTCCGCCCACTAGCATCCCACCCATGCACTGAAGGACCATGGGCAAAGGACCTCTCTCTGAGTACCGGCACCCCCAGAGTAGGATGGGGGGCAGAACCCCTCCCCCCAGGATGCTCAGATTAAATTGCAGACACCAAAGCCCTTTGCAAAGCCCAGGGAGACCAGATGTTGGGTGGTAATGGTGACCAGACTTTCCCGTCTTCGATCGTAGAGAGGGTTCCCCAAACTGGGGGGACCCCAGTTCTTCTGAGCACTAGGCAGAGTTGAGTGTGGATAAGCTTGTGGGTTGGCTTTGTCCCGGGTAGAAAAAAGCGATGCCTCCCAGCTATGGCAAAGCAAAATCCTCACGCCATTGATCCCAACACCAATGGCCCCTCCACCAAGAACTTGGGAGGCGTTTTCTCATTGGGGCTTCGCAATATCCTTGTAAGAGTAGCTGCTGGTACTAATTACCATTTTGGAGAAGAAAAATGAGGCTCAGAGAGGTGTCATAACTGGGCTAATCCCCATCAATTTATAAGTGGTCAAACAGGGGTTCAGATTGAGCTCCACCTGATTCCAAGGGACACGGCCAGTACCTCCTGAGGACGGCAAGCTTCTCCCTCGAGGGCCAGAAGGTTTAGGGCATCCGGAGAGAGATGAGACCCCAGGGGAGGGCTGAGAGCCCTCCTGTCTTCTCCCACCACAGACACCTGCACGGAGGGCTGGAATTTCGGTCTCAGGATGATAAAGCTTTAGCAGTAGACACTACTTCTCAAGAATGACAGTTTTCTACTGTGGACCCTTGGGGGAAGTGAGGGGAAGGAGGATTGACACTAAAGAGAAAACATAAAATCTGATGACTAACAGATTCTTCTCTTCTCTGGAGTGCAAGGAACACGTTAGTGATTGGAGTGGGGAGTTTGGGGCTAGGGTAGGCATGGTGCTGACCGTGTGCAGCAGAACTGGGGGCTCCTTGCTTCCCTGGGTAAATACCCTAGAGAGGCCCCTTGGAGGTGTCCCCAGGGCTTCATCTAAGTCTACTGCTTCTGGGATCACTCAGGTGTTTTTGTTCTTTGGCTGGTGGATTGTTGTGGCTGTTGTTGTTGTTAGGTGCTGTTGATTCAGTGTCCAACTCATAGCGACCCTATGTACAACAGGTGAAACACTATTGTCAGTGCTTCTCTGCTATTCATAGGGTTTTCGATGGCTGATTGTAGCTTGGGAATGGGTTGCCGGGTCCGTCTCCCAAGCCCATAGCACCTGGTGTTCCCAGGCAGTCTCCCATCCAAGGACTAACCAGGCCCTACCCTGCTTAGCTTCAGAGATCTGATGGGATCGGATGCCACAGCGGTAATGCTGTAACAAATTAAAACAAATGTAGATGCCTAAAATCACACAACTGTATCGTCTTACAGCCTTAGAGATTGAAAACGTGGAAATGGATCTTCTAGGGCTAAAGTCAGGGTATCAGCAGCACGGCCTCTCTTGGGGTGGCTCCAGGGGACAGGCTCTCCCTTGCCCTTTCCAGCTTCTTGAGGCCACCCTTGTTCCTTAACTCATGTCCCTTCCAGAAGCACCATCCCGACCACCTCTTCCTGCCTCATCCCATCTCCTTATTCTCTGGCTCTGACCCTCCGGGTCCCCTTGTAGAAGTTCCCTTGTGATTACTTGGAGCCCACCCGATAATTCAGTATAATCCCCTGTCTCCGGGTCCTTAGCTTAATCACATCTGTGAAGCCCATTTTTCCATGGATTCACATGTCAAAGGGGTAGGATGTGGATATCTTTGGTGTGGAAGGGACGTTATTCTTCCTGCCTCGCTGGCATGCGACCTTCATGACATTGCATGTAATGAGGATGAAGAGGAGAAGGATAGAACTTGGAACATTTCTCAGAGGCAGCTGGATGGCAGCTGGACGGCAGCTTCCCCTTGGAAACAAGCCTTGTGTGCGTCTCCCTACCTGTCCTTGACATCTTCATTACTCACCTGGCCCCTGGGCATTTGCACCTGCGATGTCATGATAGAGTCCTTATAAAGCATGTCTGTGGATGGGGAGCCTGCAGCCATACCACAATGGCATCCAACCCCATCAGATCTCGGAAGCTAAGCAGAGTTGGGCTTGGTTGGTACTTGGATGGGAGACCGCCTGGGAACACCAGGTACTGTAGGCTTGGGAGAAGGGCCCGGCAACCCACTCCCAAAACACAATCAGCCCTGGAAAATCCTATAAATAGCAGAGGAGCACTGACAGTAGTTTTTTGCCTACGGTCACTATGAGTCAGACACAGACTTGACAGCACCTAATACCAACAGCTGCCATGGTATTTTCAGTCGCATCATATGGTTGTGAAAGCTGGACATTGAACAAGAGAGACAGAAAAAGAATTGATGCTTTTGAATTGTGGTGCTGGAGACATCTATTGAATATACCATGGACTGCCAAAAGAACCAACAGATCTGTCCTAGAAGAAGTACAACCAGAGTGCTCCTTGGAAGCAAAAATGGCCAAACTG